>VZRH01008089.1:125045-144613 GCA_013397555.1 Urocynchramus pylzowi
GTCTCCGGCACCCCCGGTACCCCCGGTATTCCCGGTACTCTCGGTACCCCCGGTATTCCCGGTACTCTCGGTACCCCCGGCACCCCCGGTACCCACGGTATTCCCGGTACTCTCGGTACCCCCGGCACCTCCGGTACCCACGGGGCGGGGTTCGAGCTCCCTTCCCGAGAGAGCTCATCCCCCCGGGACAGCACCGCCGGATTACACCAGGGCCGCCCCGATATTCCCGTATTATCCCATGCATGTTCTTCCCCTAATTACGCGTATCCATCCCTTTCCCACCTTTGCTTCCTCTCTAAACATCCCATAATAAACTCTGTGCCCTTGGGCTTTCCTGGAGACCTGGGACCATCAGGGTCAAGGCTTCCTGAAAGGGAAGGGACCATCTTCCTCCCAGAGATTTGCAACTCCTGCTCCCAGCACATACACGTATTAGCTTGAAAACCAGCTCCTTGCATGCCAAGAAGTGGAACAGGAACAGGTTTTTCGGCCACCACCATCCAGGTGCCTTTAAAGAGCTCTGATGTCAGGGGACACCCGTGGTCCCCCCAGCTGGGAGTGCAGGAGCAGGATCCCATTGTGCTGAGAGGTCTCAGTGGTGGAACTTAAGCACAGTTTAGCTGTTGGGCACAGCTCAGGTGCCAGGCACAGCTCAGGTGCCAGGCACAGCTCAGGTGATGGCACAGCATTTCTCCTGTTGGTGCTGCACTTATTTACTGCAACTTATTAGGGCAGGGGCTCACCCCACCCCCGTGGGGGGGACACAGACCTTGCTGCTGTGAATCACTCCAGTGCCAGGGATGGTCTCACTCGTGGAAGGATGTACAAAGCCACCATCATACTGCAAGGGAAAGACCTTGTCTGGTGTCAGAGCAGCCCTCCAGTGCCCACCATGAGGTTTCATCTCCCCGAATACCTCTCAGCACCCTGTGGAGGGAAGAGGCTGTTCCCAAGATGGTTCAGTGTGTCCCACACTGTCCATGGTCCGGCTCCTTGTGTCACATGGCCTCCAAGCTCAGCCTTCTGCAAGGCAGGTGAGAGGCATGAAGGTTCTAGACACAGCTCTGTCCTTGTCACTCCACAGAGCTAGGACACCATGCTCTGGCTGCCTCAGCTGAGACTGGGGATGAGTCCAACCATGCTTTTGGCTATTGCCAAACTGGAGCACCTTCCCATGCTGGAGCTAAGGCTGACAGCTCATCCTGCCTGTCCCCTTGTGCCACTGCTGTGGCCCCACAGCTGGCTCTCTCCAAACTGCCACAGCTGGGCAGACCTCTGGCACTAACACCGGGCTACCAGAGCAGGACAGGTCCACACAGGTCCCTCCTCTACTCCAAACCTTGAGCATGACCACCCCAGCTCCACGTGAAGGACCTTTTAGCCAGATTTCATCTCATCAAGAGGCTCATGAATAAACATTTTCCTCCTCTTCCTCCTGAGCTATGCAGAGTGCTATGGAAGCCAACGTGCCCACTTTGAAAACTTCTCTGCCTGCTACACAACAGCATTTTCCACTTCCAGACCCCACAGCTTCCCACCTGCAGGAAGGCCTGCAGGTCCCCTCTGTGCTGGCTGCCACCACGCACTTCAGAGCTCTGCTGTGTGGCAGGAGCTGAGATGAGGGAGAGAGCAGGATCTGACCCAAAAAGTTGAGACATGGCTGTAAGGTGATGGGTCTGCCAAGAGTCCTGGGCATGCAGGGGCTCACAGAGAGGGTCACACACCTCCTCACTTGTGCTACAGGCAACAGAGGCTTGCAAATTCAGGGAGCCAGAGGCACAGCTTGCTGGAACAGTGCCTGTGCCTGCAGCACTCAGTGTATGGATGGACTTTCAGGTGTTAAGCACCCCAAAATGCAGCACAGAAACCCAAAGACACATGAGGAATTACAGAGGTGTTTTGAGCAGAGGCTGCAGAGGATGGCTGGTGCAGCTGCAGCAGATCCAAGATCAATCCTGTCATTCTCCAGGACTTGCCTCTATCAGGAGAGACAGAACCACAACTGCCAATGGACGAGTTCAGACACACACAAAGGGGTGCAGAATAAATCCTCAACAGAACCACAGAAAAAGCAAGTGCTGGGCTGGGAGTGAGGCTGACAGTGCAAACGTGATGGAAATCCAGAGTGCAGCCCTGAGCTGCAGCTTAGCTGCGGATCAGAAGCCACCTGAAGCTGCTCATTCATTCATTTTCAGTCACTGCTGTCACTTCAGGGACAATGTTCATTTTGGAAGGACAAGACAGAGATCCTGGAAGAGCTGCTGAAAGTTGTTTGTCGAGGATTAGGCTGGAAAGCTGTTTATGGAGGAACAGACCAGAGTCACAGAGCACATCAGTGCTGAGGGAGCCAGGGAGGCATTCTCTGTGCCAAGAACACAGGCCAAGTCCTGTGGCATAGGAGAGACAGGATCTCAGAGGCAAGGAAGGGATGAGGTGGATGGGCCACTCCACACCACCTCCCTGCAAGGGAGACTCATCCCTCATCCCACTCAATGCCCACAAGGAGATGCCAGGGAGGGCAGGAGCAGCAGAGGGGAAGGCCCATGTGACCACAGTTGCAAGTGGATCCAGCTGGAGGTTCCTTCTCCCTGCTCGAGGGAAGCAGGTATGTCAGTGGCAATTGCTCCAAATCTTTGTCTCCATGCCAACAGCCATTAAAAGTTGCTTTTGGACAGCTAGCACAGGCTGCAATCCCACGTGTCCAAGAATGGGAAGATGCTGCCCCATGGTCTTTCCAAGGACAGGATGCCTGTCCCCACTCAGCAAACAGGGAGATGATGTTGGGAGGAAGGGGAACTGTGCCATGACTTGGAGAAGCTGAGGCAGGACACTCAGAAAGGCATTGGATGGGGGTGGAAAATTGGGAAGAGCCGTGTGCTGTGGCCAAAAAAAGTCAAAATGGAACAGAAGAAGGTAAACAAAGGAAAAAGAGGAGAGATAATTCAGTGACCAAGGAGGAGAGGCAATTCAGCCTTTTGAACACATCTGTGGTGGAAAAATTCAGACATTATAAGGGCTCAGTATTTCCAGCAGCAGTAGGAAAAGTGGACATTCCCTTGTCTACAGCTTGTCTCATCTCTCATTCCCAATCCCATTTCCAGAGCTGAAAGAGCATCATGGCACTCACAAGAACATGAACAGAGGAAACAAGATTTCCCAAGGAGTGGCAGAGTGGGACAGGAATCCCCCAAAGAAACAAGAACCACCTAAACAGAATCTTAGGCTCTCTCCACTTCCTCATGCATCCAGCAGCAGCCTGACAACATGCTCAGGGTGCAAGCTGCCGCTGCCAATGCCCTGCACAGGAAAATTTCCTACAGAAAAAAGAAAACATATGATAGGGATGATCTGTATTCTCTGTCTTTATGTAAGAAACAAGTTGAAAAGCATTTCTCAGGTTTTTCACAGATGAGTATCTGTCATCTGTTACGCTGCCTAAAGAAATTCAAGCATTATACCTTGATATTCAGCCTGACCTTTCTGGATTTCTAAGGTCACATTAAGCCATGGGAGACCCACCTTCTCCACCTTCCCAAAAGCTGATTCTCTCATTCTCAGATATGGAAAGCTTGAAACAACCTGGAATCGCACACCTCCAAGATAAGTTTCACTTTCGCGCATTGTAGAAATCCTGCCAACTGTTGTGAAAGTCAGATGATTTTTAGTACAAGAATTTGTGAATAAATTATAGAGAAGTCTGATTCTGTCAGTCCTTTCTGATATTCTGTGTTACTCTAGAAAATTATTTTGACAGATGAGAGAGAAAGGGAAGCATCTCCAGTCTGTACGGCACTAGGGTTCACTTAAAAACCTGCCTGAACCAAAGCAGTGAGGGATATTCAATCAAACCAAAGCAATCATTTCAGTGCAGGAACAGGGCACATGGACATTTATTTCTTGACTGATCCAATGAAGTGGGATTTTGCTCAGGTCAGCTTTACTCTGCCGTGCATTGAAATATTGGCATTAACTGCAGAGAACGTGGGCTGCACCTTGGGAGAACAGAGAGCATTAATAAAACAGCAGCAGGGGGTGAGAAGCAAACCAGCCCAGAACTTCCCTTTGCTGCTGGAAGCCTTCCTCTGCTACTCCAATCCTGTGGCTAAAATTAAAACATATTGATCCAACAATCAACCTCCAGTAGG
Organism: Urocynchramus pylzowi; assembly: GCA_013397555.1. Classification (NCBI taxonomy): domain Eukaryota; kingdom Metazoa; phylum Chordata; class Aves; order Passeriformes; family Fringillidae; genus Urocynchramus; species Urocynchramus pylzowi. The sequence continues at coordinate 129,191 of VZRH01008089.1, forward strand.
GATTTAATAACGACCACTTAAACCCTGTGGTGCAAATAAAATACTCCTCCCCTTCCCACACACCAGCCAGGGGCAGGACAGATCTCTGTAGTACATGGTCCTGCTGCAGCTCCACACATCCCAAACCCCCCATCTTGGTGCACATCCCAACATCCTTCCCAAATACCTGTCCTGATGCACATTCCCACCATCCTTCCCAAACATCCCTCTTGATGCACACCCCAGGGTCCTTCCCAAGCACCCCTCCTGGTGCACATTCTCTGTCCTCCCCAAAATCCCCTCCTGGTGCACATTCCAACAGCCTTCTCCAACATTCCTCCTTGTCCACATCCCAGTGTCCTTCTCAAACACCCTCCTGGTACACATCCCTACATCCCAGCATCCTTCACAAAGGATGCAACTCCTGATGCACATCCCCAGTCCTGGGATGGGGCCAAGCCTAATGCACCATTTGAGATTTCCTGGCAAGTCCCCAGTTTGGAGTTATCACAGCCCAAACCTTCCTCCACTGAGACCAAAACCCATTCCTGCAGTCTGACTTTGGTGGGAAGCTGTTCCAATCATGTGAATGACTCATCTTTAGGAATTTTTTTTTCTGTTACATTTACACTGGAATTTCTAATGGATGTAGCTTTGCATCATCCAGGCTCTGTCAACTGCCCACATCCTTTTCCTCCTTTAGCTTTTCCCTGCCATTCCCTTTTGTTTGCACAGCTCCTTCAATTTGACCCTGGAAGTCCCTGAGGGCCTTTGGGCTGAGTCCTGCTTCCAAGAAGCCCAAAGCACCCAAAGCACTGGTGAGGCTGCTGGATTCAGCTTTGGACAGATGCCCATTCAGCTGCAAGTTCAGTTGGCTCTCAAAAACCCATCATAGCTCCAGTCTGCTCAAAGGAAGAAGCAGACAAAGCCCAAGAGAAACCAGCTATGCTAATGCAGCTGGTGTAGCCAGAGCTGGGGGCTGCCAGCCATGCACAGACCCCTGAGTCTCACTGCTAGACCCACTCTGGGACTCCCAAGAATCTGCAGCAATTCCTGGCCTGTGCCTGCTGCAGGCTCCTCTTGACCTCCCCTTTCAGCTCAGGGGTCTCCTGTCTCTTTAACTCGTACCCACCTATCCCAAGCTCTTGTGAACCCACAACAGTCCTTCTTCTCACTTCTCCTGCTGAGTTTCCCTGTATGGGCACCCCTCTGGTGAGAACTGTAGGGACAGTTCCCTGCAGTGACCTCCTCATGGCTCCAGGGAGGACATTGGTCTCCCCTCCTGCCTGTCCCCAGGGCCCACCTCCTGTTCAATCTCCCTGGGCACACTTGGTAAATGCACGACCCCACTCCAGCCATTGAACCATAGATTCATGGAATGGTTTGGGTTGGAAGAGATCCTAAAGTTCACTTCATTCCAATCCCCTGCCATGGGCAGGGACACCTTCCAGTACACCAGGTTGCTCCAAGTCCTGTCCAACCTGGCCTTGAACACTTTCAGGGATGGGGCAGCCACAGCTGCTCTGGGCAACCTGTGCCAGGGCCTCACCACCCTCAGAGGGAAGAATTTTTTCCCAATATCTCACCTACCCCTGCCCTCTGTCAGTGGGAAGCTATTCCCCCTTGTCCTGTCACTCCAGGCCCTCGTACATGGTTTCTCTCCATCTTCCTTGTCAGCTCCATTCGGGAACTGGAAGGCCACAATTAGATCACCCCAAAGCCTTCTCTTTTCCAGGCTGAACAATCCCAATTCTCACAGCCTTTCCTCATAGGAAATCCATCCATCACTCTAATCACGTTGGTGATCTCCAGTTCCAGCTGTGCACACCTACTCTCCAAGCCAGATTCCTTGGCAGGCTCAGAGCACAAATGCCAGTTGTGACTAAAAGATCAGTGACATTTTCCTATGTGTACATGTATATGGAAATTTGCTAGTTTAATTTATAAAAGTGCAAATTCAAAGACCATTTGCTGAGGGGTGTCTTCAAACCAGCTTTTACCAGCACCACTTTATTCTGTCAGGCCAAGGAGGCTGCAAGCACAACAGTGAAGAACTGCAAACAGTCTCTTTCTTTGGAAGAATTGCTTGCTTGGTTCTAGTAATTTTTAATTTTAAAATTTTCCTTGTGAGTTTCTCTATCCAGAGTTCTAAGTAGCAAAATAATATAATTATGTACATCTTAGTGCATCTCACACTCAGGACACTAAATCCTGCCATAATAACTGGGCAATGAGTCAAGAACCCGACCTCACCAGAAAATTCCATTCTAACAGGATCTGCCATTGGCATAATCTCAATTAAAAAGATGTTTTGTTACTTTATTGATAAAAAATTTATTCTTGTAACCTTTTAACTCCATCCTGAGAAGCATGTCAGAGACACGCAGTTCAGCTATTGGTGATAAGCACCACAAAAACACCCACAAGAGTGTGATAAACACACAAAGCCACAACATGAATAATGATTAAAATAAAGAGATAACAAGTGCTACATACTCACTGAGTGCTTTTCCTCCTGGGTCAGTCATTACAGACCATGACAGAACACAGAGATCAGTTCTCTGCTCCAGCACCACATGTGGTACCTCCACATCACCTGGTACCTGGTCACATCAGCACCAGGCACATCACCCAGCTCCAGGCCAAGGACACGGCTCTGCTGCACAGGACACACTTCCAACACATCCTGGTAGCCCCCTCCATCAAAATGAGGAAGGAAGGTGAACAAAAGTCCACTTATAAATGCAATTGCCTGATAGATTCAAGCTGCTAGACAGATCTAGGAATTAGAGCAAAGGTCAAGGAAGAACAAATTCTGAGAGTTGCTGACTCCTTTTTGGAGTTTGTTTTCTCATTGAAGAGTGGGACAACCTCAAAATGGCAAGAAGGGAGTGAGGAAAACAATGGAGCACCAGGGAATAAGGGATGTTCTAACAACCACACACATGGCTGCAACCACGAGTCTCTTGTTCCCTGTGAAGAAGGAATGTGCAGAGCAAAAGAAGGATGGCCAATTTGTACTTTATATCCTGCCTCTGAATCCTAAATTCACAGACACATGCAGACCCGCATGGTCTGAGCTTGAGATTTCTCTTCCCATCCTTTGTTTGGAACAGAAAACACATGGAAATGTGACTCAAGCACAAACCAGCACAGCACTGTCAGTCTGCAGGAAGCTATGTTCCTCTGAACTTGAGACAGAAATAAAAATAGGGGGAAAAAATGAGAAAATAACAGAAGAAACTGGGTAGTGTGGGTAAACACAAGCTTTCCCAGGAAGCACCACAGTATTCTGCAATCAGAGATGCAACAATGAACCACCAACAAATATCAACCTCAAATGAACAGCTTGAGCAGTTCAAAGTTCAGCTGCTGTGCAAATGTTATCAACTGTTCTCACTGTCTGCAAACCTTCCAACCCCCAAAGCTCTGTGGTGAACTAAGGGGAAGGTGTGTTTTCAATTGTGCTCCTGAACAAAGAAACTTCCTGCTCACCACTGCAGAGCCAGACCTTATGGGCACACAAGAAAATGCAGAATGTAATCCTTTTGTCCAGTTCTCCATCTGTCTTTCTTTGCTTTAATTTCATATATTACACGTGGCAGAGAGCTCTCTCTCTAGGAATGAATCAGTCTTAAGGTAGAGGTGGATGAATTAATTTTACTATTGATTGCCCTGTACAACAGCTAACAACAATGAGCAGCATTTCTCAAGAAGTTATCTAGTCATTCCATTAATCTCAAACAGCATCCATGCCTTGACCTTCAGCATCACCATCTTCTCTAAGAAGAAAACTAAATTTACCAATTTTTCTCATTATTTCCTTTTCAATCCCTGAAAAGGTGTTACAGGGTTCACAGGTTCCATGCCAGTATTTCAGAAATGTGAAAAATTTGCTGTATTGTTAGAGCCTGGTAACAAAGGGCCTTGAAAAAAAAGGGCTCCTTCTACAAATACTTGTGGAAATGCAAATTCTGGGTCTGCAGGTGTTACAAGCTCCCTCCCCCATCCAAGGAAAGCACCAAAGGAAGGGCTTCTGAAGCTTGCAGGCACCAGCACTGGGACTCCTGCTGAGGGGTGGGAGCTTGTGTTGGAGGGAGGATGCCAAGTGCTCCAAGCAGCAGAGGTGATGCTCAGGGCTCTGGAGGCTGGGGCACAGCAGAGGCAGAAGTGCTGATGAGGTCCTGGGGAAGGCTCTCCCGCGCTTCCTGCATCCGGCGCCGTGCCCGCTGGAAAGCCTCTGCAACACAGAGGGGACAGCAGGCCAGAAAGCATGAGGCAGCCTCAGGGAAGGGGAAGGATGTGTCTTTTCAGAGAACATCATCTCTCCTGTGCAGGATCCCACTTCCTATGAACAGGTTATACCACCAAAGCACCTGGTGCTGCTCCACCTGCTGCTCTCTGATTTCTGTACACAATGAAATCAGAGAGAGCCTGTGCCTTAGTGCCACCAGCTCTGCCCAGTGCCAGGATAGGCTGGGCAGCCCAGTCCAGGCTGTGCCCTCACAGAGTGGTTATCCCTCCTGCTCAGAGCTAATGCCTCCTGAAGTTTCCAGCTCAGAGCAGAATACTTAACCTTTGCCATGGACTCTGAGAGCTCACAGGGAGGGGAATCACTCCCACAGTAATGGATTATCCTGAAATATCCTGCCCACCCTGTAAAAAGGTAGCCAAAGTTCACCAAGACAAAATGACACTGAAGGCCCTACCCAAAACATTGTAGACAGAGCTCTGTTGGCTGAAGCCTCCCAGTCGGTCCAGTACACTCTGCATGCGCTGTCTCTGGGCACTGTTCTCCAGAAAGGCTCTGCACAGAAGCACACCAGCAGGTCAGGGCTGCCCAAACCAGCACAGGAGATGGAGTTGATGGAGCTCATGCTCCCTTTGCTGCACTCACCTGGACTGCTGCAGGCAATAGAGCCGGAACGTGACGCTCCCTGTGGTCTCTGTCCGGAAACCAAAGCGGCTCAAGCGCTTTCCCTGCAGGGATGGCACAGGTTAGAGCAACCCCACAGTGAAAACAAGCATGCTCCACCAGAGCACAAACTCCTGTGGGCACAGTCTTCCCTTTCCTGCAAGGTTCTAAAGAAGGGCACATAGTTCCAGGCTGTGTTGAGGGCAGGACCTAAACACTTGCAAGCTGACAGTGCAGTGCTGGGGCAGGGTTTCAACAACTGCTTCAGGGCTTGTTCCCACACAAAGGTGCCACAAGCATCACCCTGCTCATTACACCAGCAGCCACCTCTGCAACTTACAGAAGAACACGAAGTTTCTACCTGCCTCACACACATCAGCTTCTTGCTTCAGGATTCTGTTCTGTTCTGGAAGCTGTTCCAGGCATAATACAGCCCAAATTCCTCACAGAAACCAAGGAGAAGTCTACAGCTGGTACCAAATGCTGACCTGACAAACACTGTATAGGCAGGGGTAAGCCAAGACTTTGGTCCATGCTTCCCTACTTCTCTAAGCTGCTCACCTGAGAAGGCACAGCTCTGCCTCAGTGTTTGCTCATTCCTCTGCTCAGGATTACAAGACTCACAGAGGAGACATTTCTTTAGTGAGAGGGACAGGGCCAGCAGCTCATCCTTGTTCAAATCTGGTCCAGGCTGACCATGGACACCTGAACCCAAGAGCAAAATACACCACGTCCTGGCAAGAGGCTACTCTGCAGCTGAGCCCACCTTGAAGGTCGATGGTATCCGGATGTAGGTCAAGTCCTCCAGCTCAGGAGATCCTCCGATGAAAAACCTCCTCATTTCAGCAACAGGTCCCAGACCCACAGGACGCCAGGTAGGGATGGTGAGCATGTGGACACCTGGCCCAGGACAAGAGGACAGCTTAGCTGCTGTGACCTGTGATTTATTCAGTCACAGAGGACAGCAAAGGCAGGTGGATACCTGCTGACTCAACCCAGAGCTGCCTAGAGATGGAAACACTGCACAGTATCAGAAATGTTCTAAAGCATGTTCCCACTGAGTCAGCCCATTCTAGTCACACAGCCAATGCTGAAAGCACCCTCTGCTCAACAGCAGCAGCTCCCCATAACACACAGGGGTCACCCCCAGATCCCACATGGGACACAGGGGGTTACTGCCATTGTACAGATGGATGCACAGCATCACCCCAGAGCTTTATCACACCAGATGTTGTGATGGCAGTATCAAAGGATCAAGGGCAGCAGCTCCAGATGTGCCTCACATCCTTCTTTACTGCACCCCAGACAGCTGACTGCTCCCTTGAGTACACCAAATCCTGGGAGTGGCTGAATCGCTTCCCAAGAGGAACCACTCCACTCATTCTCCCAGAAAATTAACACAAGGATGTCCCAAGGATGCTTTACCTGGACATGTTGGCAGCACCAAGGACCCATATCCTTCCACACGGTACCTCTGCCAGAAATCCAGGGATAGGACCTCAAAGTAGAGAACAGGCCACTGAGGGAGACTGTCTGCAAGATGGGGAGCAGGTCACAGCTTTGGGAAGGAGACTATCAGTGAGAAAAACAATGCTAAATGCCCAACTCCACTAGTAGGAAGCCAAAGAATTAGAGAATCATTTAGCTTGGAAAAGACCTCCAAGATCATCAAATCCAACCTGTGACCAATCCCCACCTTGTCACTCAGACTAGAGCACTGAGTGCCACCTCCAATCATTGCTTGGACACCTCCACAGATGGGGACTAAATCACCTCCTTGGGCAGCCCCTTTTAGTGCCTGACACCCATTATGGGAAGAAATCCCTCCTAATGTCCAGCCTGAACCTCCCCTGGAGCGACTTGAGGTTTCCTCTTGTCCTGCCCCTTGTTCTCTGGGAGTAGAGCCTAACCCCCAGCTGGCTGTACCCTCCTGTCAGAGAGTTGCAGAGAGTGAGAAGGTTCTCCCTGAGCCTCGTCTTCTCCAGCTTGAGTCCACCCAGCTCCCTCAGCTATTCCGTGTGCTCCAGACCCTTCCCCATTCTGCTCCCTCTCTGAACACACTCCGGCACCCTTCCACCACAGTCCTTTCTGTGCTTCTTCTACAATGACTAACAAAGATTCATGGTTGATTAGTTTCCCCTGTAAAAGCTGAACCCTCAGATTTGAGGCTGAAAACAGAATTATTGAGGATAAAAATTAGGGAAGATTCTTTAAGAGCAAGTCCAGACTGGGCTGTCAATGATCTTTGAGCAGTCAAGACAATCTTTCATGAATGATCTGAAGCCAAACAGCAGAACCTGTTTATCTCTGACCTTTCCCACTGCTATTGGGGGAATATTAACTTGGATTCTCCTACATCTCTCCAAGCATTTCTTTTTTCCACAGTGAAACGGACTCATTTTGTTTCTTCTAGTCTGAAAATTCATTAGTGTTGGTTGAATACCCAGATCCAAAGTGTACATTGGATTCAAGTGGCAAGGCCTGCCACAGCGCTGTCCCTAGCAATTGTATCCACAGAGCAATAGGATTGGTGAAGAAGCAGCAGGAACAGGCAGCAGAGAAGCTCAGCTTAAAATAGAGCTGAAGTTTCAAAGTGACATGAACTATCTAGGGATTATACAGGTCACTGAGCACGTCTACAAATGTAAGACTCAGCACAGAGTTTTAGCTGTGTATAAAAAAGCTGCCTGGATCTCCAGCTGCAGCATCCCAGGGCTCTGTGAAGGCACAGCAACATAGCCCTGCACTCCAGGTTTAAAGAGACAAGCCAAGATCCAAGGAGTTTTCCAACTGGATAAAGCTGCCTACAGCCTAGAAACAGGGCAACATCAATGAATCCATAAAAATGCTAATGGATTCCTGGGCAGGGCAAACACAGGATGTGTCCAGGGGCTGCGTGGTGACAGGGTGAACTTTTGTTGAACCAGAAACATTTCCCTCTGTCCTTTCATCTCCAACAGGATAGACAGCATGATGGCTACAGTGGGACCAAAGGATTTCAGAGTAACAAGGAAACACACCTTCATCTTCTTGGGTGTAAAACATATCCAGAGTGAAGGGGTAGCAGAAGTATGCCACATTATCCTAGAAAAAGAACAGGGCAGAGATCAGATTCCTGGACAAGAGAATTCATCACTAGCATTGCAGAGGGCATAGAGAGCTGAGAGAAAAGAACTAACAGTAGAAAGCAGGTGATGCTGCCCAAAAAGATCATTTGCATCCCACTAACAAACACTGACTGCAGGATGGACCTGCATACACTCCCTAGTGCCATGCTGATGGAATAGGATGTTGAAAATAATGGAAAAGGGGAGTGACACACCTCAAATGAAAACTCAGTCAATTGTATAACCACAGGGCAGCCTCAAACTTTACAAGAGCCAAGCCAAGCACAATACCTCAAACAATGGCATTATTAAAATGTTGTATATTAATTATTTTTGTGATATGAAAACATATAAATTACATTAAAAAGCTGATAAAATTCAAAGTCAATGTACAGTCTCTGCACATTCTTGCCCCAGGCAAGCTGAAACAACGCTTGATTAACTCAGAGCATTGGAGAACACAAAAATCAAAGCTCCAAAGGCAATCAGTCAGCAAGAATGAATGAAAAAGTGAGATTTCAGAAAATGCTTGGGAGTAGTATTATTTGGTTCAGTTTTATTGGGAGACAGTGAAAAAAATTCTTTGGACCCTTGAAAAAATGACAAGTATAATTAGAATAAGGAGAACTCCAAACAAGCTCTGGTCTTGAAAGGAGCCCACAACTCAGGATGTTTGCTGAATATATCTGTAGTTTGTTAGACATGTTCCACTCCAGAAAGTGCCTGTTCAAATTGCTCTGCAGGTCTGACAATGTCCTTACCCTGCCCACTGCCTTGGTGGCACAGGTCTGCGTCACTCCTGAGAGCTGCTGGAACGGGGAGCTTGACCACTCTGCAGGGGACAGGAGAAGATGAAGGCTTGGGGTGAGGCCAGACTCACAAACCAGAGCAGCTCAAAGGAGAATGTCAGTCCCTGATGACTGGAGTAAAAAGTAACATCACCCACCCTGACATTCACAGAATCACAGAACCATGAAGGTTGGAAAAGACCTCCAATATCATCAAATCCAACCTGTGACCAATCCCCACCTTGTCAACCAAAACAGAGCATTTAGTGCCACATCCAGTCATTCCTTGGACACCTGCAGGGATGGGAACTCCACCATTGCCCTGGGCAGCTCCTTCCAATGCCTGACCACCCTTTCCATAGAGAAATTCTTCCTCATGTCCAACCTGAAACCTCCCCTGGTGCAACTTCAGGCTGTTTCCTCTTGTCCTGTTACATGTCTGTGAGCAGATCCTGACTCCCACCTGGCTGCCCCCTCCTGTCAGGGAGTTGTTGAGAGTGAGAAGGTCCCCCCTGAGCCTCCTATTCTCCAGGTTGAGCCCCCCCCAGCTCTCTCAACTGTTCCTCATATGACTTTTCCCTGTCCTGTTCCAGGCACTGCTCTTTAGAACACCCTGAACTGTCCATGAAAAGCATCAACTCATGTCAAGAGAAAAGCATAGCCTTATCTAAATGTACTGAGCAGCAGAAGTGGTATTTTGACAGATATATCCAGAGAGGGGAGGCAGAGCCATAGCTTTAGGAGAATTAAACATGCAGCAGGATATGCATGTAAGTGCTGGGAGCCTTATTTATCCACCAAAATTTAATATGTAAATATCAGCACAAAGCACGATGGCAAGCACGGAAATCAGACAAGGTGACTGTGGTGGGGAGCACAGGAAGGCTGTTTTCTGCAAGATAAGGAATGGAGTTTGGACGGACTGGTCACCACCACCTCTACGTCCCAGCCTGAGCTGAGTTCTGCCATTTTAGCTCTGAAGGCCTCTGACTAGATCCCAGCCTCAACATTAATTTTTGCTGACTCCCAGCAGAGCTGGTCTGATGGACCAGCCAAAGCCTGTTCCACCTCTTAAACTGCTGTGATGTGGCTGGGAACGTGAATACTCACTGTCAGGCAGCTCCAGGAAGAAATGCACGTAAAGGTTGTCATACTCATAGCCTTGAGCTGAAACTGAGAAGAGAGAATGAAATTCAGCTGTTTGATTCCATACAAATTCTGCCAGCATTCACTGTAGATTTTTGGGAGAGCCACCACTAATAACCTCAAGGAAAATCAGTTACTGCCGGAAGCTGGGAAAAGCCTTCAAAGTAACAGGAGATAACCCACAGAGAAGATTCCTCCTCCAGACTAGCCCTGTCTCTGTTTCACTAACCAGATGAGGGAGTTCACACATTTAATTGGTTTCTCTGGGAAGTTAATAGATATTATAGCAATCTGCTCTCCTTTTTTCAGATCTAGCCCTTCTTAGAACAGCTACAGCATTTGTAACCTCCAACCTGTAAATGCCTCTCAAGGGATTAGTCTACAGGAAACAGGGAGGAGAAGGAGGAAGTAAAGGATTCTAGGGCCTCTTGAATCTAGGGACTCAAAAATCCTTGGATCACACCCTCAGCCATCCTAGCACACTCACATTGGCTCCTATTACTGTTTAGAATAAGGACTCACCTATTTCTCCATTCACGAAAAGTCTCAGAGTACCAGGGAGAGGCTGGAAAAATTAGCAGACAAACAAGATAAAGAGCTCAACAACCACTGGTGCCACCTCAACAATTCCTTCCCAACAGCATCTCACACAGGTATTTCATGGGCTTTCGGACATGAATGATTTATTTTCTGGCCAGGGAGGAGGCATGATTTGTCCTATCACTTCCAGAAGTGAACAGTCCCTTTGCAAAGAGGCTCTAAAGAGACCAAACCCCCAAAGCCCAGCCCACAGGAATTTACTGTTCTGTAAGTAGGTCTCTTACAGATGTCAAGATTGATATAACACACAGTGAGAAGTCACTTGCAGAAATCACAGTCCTGCTTCTGTCATGTTCCTGCATTTGACCAAGATGAGGGAGCAGGGGGAAGCAGTGAGATACTCTATCAAAGTACTGGAAAGCACAACTTTCACTGTTTTGTATTGTATTTCACTGATTTGCATTCACTGTATTGTCAAACAATATTTGAGCAAAGAAAAAGATTGCAGTTTGGATAATTCAGTGAGAATGGAAACTGCATGAGTCTGAGTCTGAGGGGCTGTTTATTTGCACAAAGTGACACATAGAGCTGTTTGACACTGAAGAAGTTAACAGCAATCACTGTCCCTGAAGACATAAACCCTCCTTCCTTCTCAAAGTATGACAATCACAGGCCTTGAGGCACTGCACAGAGCCTCACAGAGTCTGTAGTGCTCAGCAGGCCCTGAACAGGCAGGATGGATCTTTGCAGACCCCAAATCCATTGTCACTTGTCCCTTCTGACCCAATTTTCTGCTTGAAGCCACAAGGTAAAAGCTGCCTACCCCTCTCCAGAGCAAAACAGTCTTTGGAGACTATGCTGCAAGTGCAAACTGTGTGAGCCTGGTCACCAGACCCCAAAGACAACAGAGCTCCAGTCCCTGCCAGTGCTTCTGGAACTCACCATTTCAAAGTCTGAGCCCACGAGCCCACTGAGGTAATCCCTGTGCCGCCCGTACAGCTGGGAACACACACAACAGCAACAACAAAAAAAAAAGAGTGGCATTTAGATTATATCTGCTGTTATCTACTGCAAAACTTAAACTGCATATAATTTCAACTCAAGTCATTACCAAGCTAAGCATATGTGGGGTTGTTACAACAAATACAGAGAATATAAGTATCTAATAGAACACAGATGCCTAACTGCTAACACTGCACAGAACTTCAGCTTTGGTTCTCCAAGGCCAGTTTTAAGGGAAAAGAAGCTCTGAAGAATCAGATCTTAAATGATATCTGAAAAACACAGGTACAGACTATTCCAAGGAAATGGCCAGGCAGAGATCACTGCAGTGAAATCATGATTTCCTTAGTGACCACAAAACCAGTAAGGAAATGCACAAGTAAAAATCTAAACCAAAAAGTACTTTCATAAACTGTCAAGAGACAAAAATGCAATTCAGAAAAATCAAGATGTGAAAAGGGATCGCAATGTCCTGGGACATTACAGGTAACAAGACATCATTTAATAAATATAAAGGGAGCAAGAGGAAGATTAAGGAAAGGGTTTGCCCAAAAGGGAAGGAAAAGGGAAGGAAAAACACTGGCAGGTGACACTAGGAAGGTGTGGAGTTGAGTGGTTTCTTGCATCAGTTCTCACTCACTAAAGCACTGCAGCCAGAGGCAGGACAACTACAGACAAGGTCTCTTTAGGGAATAAGGGATGAAGCAGAGAGCATTTGCTGTAGTTCTCAGATCCCCAAGCATGATGAGGCTCAGGGCAGTGACATTTTATCCCTTCAGGTGTGCAAAGCACCAGCAGTTACATCTCCATGATGATCTGAGCTGCCTCTGTTACTCAGAACTAGTGAACATGCTCTGTGGCCAGAACTTACTTCTCTGAACACACGCTGCTCACGCTCCTCCTCCTCTGGCTGCACCTGGGCAGATGCATTCTCAATAGTGTATTCCCACACCTCTCGCTTCTCTCCATCCAGCTCGATCCTGCAGAGCCCAAAACACATGGGAAAAACTCCCCCATTACAAAGAGAATAGACACAGGTATCAATGGGGCCCTCCTGACCCAGCAGTGTCCCCTCTACCCAGCCTGTGCAGTGAGACAAGGGCACTCACAGCCCTCTCCTCACTCCCAAGTACTTGCCAGCACAATTCCCTCAAAATGGAAGACTTGCTTGCATCCACCCCACGCATAACATAATTTTACAAGGGATGTAGTGCTAGAACAAGGGGGAATGGCTTCAAACTGACAGAGAGCAGGGTTAGATGTGTATTAGGAAGAAATTCTTCCCTCTGAGGGTGCTGAGGCCCTGGCACAGGTTGCCCAGAGCAGGTGTGGCTGCCCCATCCCTGCAAGTGTTCAAGGCCAGGTTGGACAGGACTTGGAGCAACCTGGGATAGTGGAAGGTGTCCCTGCCCATGGCAGGGGGTGGAATGAGATGGGCTTTAAGGTCCCTTCCAACCCAAACCATTCCATGATTCCATGATAACCTGCATCCCCAGAGACTTGCACCAAAGCCCCACACAGCACACACACAGTGACACTGAGCGTAAGCACACAATAATATCTTCCTAGAAATCTCTGAAATAAATAAAATATTTCTCAGTGTAAGTGCTGATCCCTTGCCCGAAGGGTGACCAGGAAACAGCCCCTAGCCCCCAGTCCCAGGAGAGGTCCCAGCCCTGCTCCACTCACCGGTAGGGTCCTTTGGTGCCACTGAAATCAGGCTTCACTGTGATCACCCCATTGCCATCCACCTTAATTGTGCAAAGCACATTTTCGTACTCCCTGTGACCAAGCCTGAAGGAAGACAGCAGGAAAACACAGTCTAAACAGAGAAGATGGACACTCTCTTGCTCTGGAACACCAGAGCTGGTAAAGGAACTTGGGGGTACAGAAGGGAACACAAACACACTTTCCTACATTGGTTTAGAAGCCTTTTGGATGTGTACACTCAGCTACCTCCCAACTGAAGAAAGAGGCAGAAAGAAATTGCAGCCCACGTTACTGAGCTCTTGGAATTCTCCCCCCTTAACTAATGAAAGAAACAGGAGTTTTGAGTAAGGAGGAAAGAAGGATTTTCTTTTGGAAAATTATGATCACTTCAGGATTTTACTTACTTTCCATAAGGTCCCAAGTCCCCCATGATGTACATGGTCTGAACAGGTGTGTTAATTACATGATTGTTCTTTATAAATTCTTCTGAAGGTTCCCAGGTGATGATTTTTGACTTCAGAGAACTTGCTTCTCTGTCAACACGAGAACAGCACCAGTCACAGCTCACCTCAGCAGCACCAAACCCATCAAGATGAGGAGTCACAGCACTGGATTACACGTGTGACACAGCAAAGGCCACCAGCTCCCACAGACCAGGCTGATCTACAGCACAATGAAACCTGCATGAACAAGCTCCAAGCCTGAATTTGAACTCACACAGGCCTACGGTCCGGTCTTCTCCTCCTCACATTGGCCATCCTCTCAACCAGATACGATGGCACTTCATGATCCAAGTCAGTTACCTTCTGGCAGAGCTGGAAGAACAGACAGGAACTAGCTGAACTGGACATCTTCCCCAAACACAGCTCCCCTCTTAGAGGGAACAGATATGCACACAACCACATGCAAGGACAACTTGCTAAATGACTGCAGAATTCCTTCACTGTTCTGGTGGCAAAATCCAGCTCACTCCAGCCCGCAAAGAGCACTGCTCCTACAGAGCCAAGTCCCTCTGGCTGTCCTAACCATTGCTCTGAACCAGGGACATCCCACCCCAGGCCTGGAAATTGCTTTGCAGCAGTGTGTTCTCCTGCACTCAGGGTATCTGCCTGGCTGAGAACAAAGAAAAGTACCCTCTGCAGTAGGACTGGAAATTCTGAGAGACACTGAATAACTAAGAGCTGGTACCTCCTCTAGGTTGGTGAATCGGTCGTGGTCAGTGTAGGTGAAGATGCGACAGTTCTTCCGCCCTCCAGCCTTCTCCAGTTTCCGGATCTCCTCATGGTACTGCCAGTCCAGGGGAGTCTGGCAGGCTGACTCATTCAGGTACAGATCCACCTCAAACTGACAGCACCACAGGTAAAGCACAAACAGCTGCCTTTCACCAGCTTTGGCAAAGACACAAATATTTTTCAGTTTTTTTCCAAAGCCACCCCAGAGACAAGACCCTTTGGGAATCCCAGCAAATAACCAAGCTCCAGAGCAGCTCCAACACTGCTCAGGCATGTGGCAGCCAACAGCACCACCGATGCCCACCTGGAAAGCCTTGGGCACAGTAGCTCGCCCTGAAACAAGGAACCCAACAATGAGGTGCACAAAAGGGAGTGTCAGGAAGCTCCCCCAAGCCTGTCCAGTTCTGGACAGGACAGGAGACACATGGAGCTCCTGGAGCAGGTTCAGCACAGGGTGACAAAGTTCATCAAGGAACACCTTTCTTATGATGAAAAGCTGAGGGAGCTGGGCTGTTCAGCCTCGAGAAGAGACATTGAGAGGGTACCTCATCCCTGTCTGCCAGTGTCTGAAAGGAGGGGTCAGAGCATGGATGATGGTCTGCTCCTTGGGGACTGGCAATGGGACAAGTGGAACGGGCAGCAACTGATGCCCAGAAAGTTCCACCTGAACACGAGGAAGAACTTCTTCCCTGTGGGGTTACCAAGCCCTGACCAGGCTGCCCAGAGAGGGTGTCGAGTCTCCCGCACTAGAGGTATTTCAAAGCCACAGCTCAGGACACAAGCCTGAGCAGCGTGCCCTGGGGTCCCTGCCTAAGCAGGGGAGTCGCACTGGAAACCCCCGAGATCCCCTCCCAGCTGACCCATTCCACGAAGTCCCTCTCGGCCCCCGCTCCGTGCACCCACCTGGCTGAAGAGCTTCTCCTGCCACCCCACCTCGACCTCCTCCTCCTCGTCCTCCGGGGGTCTCTGGGCGCCTGCGCGAGAGGCCGCGGTAACGCGCAGCG
>VZRH01008089.1:145947-166268 GCA_013397555.1 Urocynchramus pylzowi
CTGTGTGTGAGGGGGGGGTCACACACACTCCTCCGTGTGAAAGGGGGTCATACACACATCCCTCCTTGTGAGGGGAGTCCCATACACCCCTCCATGTGAGAGCTCCCAGCTCCTGTGGGGATTCCACCAGCCTCCGTGTGAGGGAGGGTCACATACACCTCTCCTTGTGACAGGGTGTCCCACACACCACTCTGTGTGAGGGCCCACGCAGCTTCTGGGGGGATTCCCCACAGCCTCCGTGTGAGGGTCCTCACGACCTCCATAGGCAGATCTCCATGTCCTTCTGTGTGAGGGTCCTCACGATCTCCATAGGCAGATCTCCATGTCCTTCTGTGTGAGGGTCCTCACGATCTCCATAGGCAGATCTCCATGTCCTTCTCTGTGAGGGTCCTCACGATCTCCATAGGCAGATCTCCATGTCCTTCTGTGTGAGGGTCCTCACGACCTCCATAGGCAGATCTCCATGTCCTTCTGTGTCAGGGTCCTCACGATCTCCATAGGGAGGTCTCCATGTCCTTCTGTGTCAGGGTCCCCATAGCCCCTCAGGGCTCCCAGGGCCTCCAGGGAAGGGTCTCCCACATCCCTCCATGTTAGGGTCTACACAGCCTGTCTGTGGGGGGGGGTCCGCCACATCCCTCCACAGTAGGCCCCAGGACAAATCCCCTCATACCAACAGCCCCAGAGAAATGCTGAGAGACCTCCAGCAACCGAAGCTCCAGGCCCACACCTGTGTGTAAGGAGCCACCTGAACCTGCCCCACTCTGGGGTATTTCTTACCCCCTTCCTAGTCTGTCCCCGGATCTTCACGGGCATCACCAGTACCCTCAGGCTGTCGCCAATTTTAGGAGCTCTCTAAACACAGACACAGTCTGTTTTAAGAAAGAAGACATTGTTTCTTCTCTGCAGGGTGCAGAGTGATTTCCACAAACCAAGCACACCCAGGGGTAAAAAATTATCTCATCCATATGCACCAACTGTCTGGGGCCGGGGGAGGATGGATGGGGACGTCCTGCCACAGTGATTCCCCAAATCCTGCAGCTGAATGGCACAAATGACCAGATAGGTGTTGTAAGAATCCTGCTCCCTGGCAAGAAGCCAAATCTGACTCCACCAGCTGGTACCCAAAGAATTACATCCTCACCTCCAGGGACATCCCAACCCTCCTGGAAGCACTTGCAATTGTTGTGTCGTGATTTAAATCCTACTTGAGTGACAGTCTTAGGTGTGAGATTTTCAACCTTCTCACTATCAAACATGAGCTAAACGCTAACAACCTGCACAAAGTAAGGAAGCAATTTGCCCTTGGTCTTCCTGGAACTGGGAAAACAATTGTGGCTTTCAAGATTATTGAGATAGTAAAAAACACTTTTTGCTGTTCTGCAAAGGAGGAAATACTTTCCATTTGTGAAAATCAACCCTTGAGGGGTTTTTTGGAATAAGCAGCCATGTTCCTCTTTCTTCTGTCATTGCACCCTCTACACCTACAGCACAAGCCCTTCTGATTTTCCCTCTCTCTGCCTAAGTTTTAACTTTGCCTGACACAAACTTCATCTCAAGGAAGGTGTTTCTATTTAAAATGGGATTGAGCTGAGCTCTGGCCCAGATCCAGCACTCAGTGATTGCAGTGAGCATCCCCCATGTGGGGATTGCAGGACTGTGTCGGACAATGTGACTGTGTCAGACCTTCCAAAGCCAACGGCCCCGGTGTAATGGTCTGTTACAGCTGGTGCCGACCCCAAAAGTGCCCATCTGCTGTTCTCTGCTGCTGCCTCAGCACATTCTGTGCTGGACTCGCTGCAGGCTCTGTGCAGCTGTGCCAGGAACTGCCCTTGGACCTGGGCTGGGTAAACATGGAGAACTGAGGATTCTTCTGGGAGAGCATTTCAGGCATGGAGAACTGAGGATTCTTCTGGGAGAGCGGTTCCCCAGTCCTGTTCTTGCTGCGTTTCCACTTCTGGAGGTCAGCAGGCCACCATGGCGGACAAGGCATGTGGCATCAGGGAACGGCAGTCTTGTCCTGGGTCCAGCAAGCAGCAGAAGTGCTGCAAGTTGTGGTTCACCCTGGCAGAAAAGGGAACCTGTCCTTCCCACAGGGAAGCCCAGGCACCAGGGGAGAGCAGGGCAGAGGCACGGCCCATGGAGCCTTGACATGGGGCCATGTAGAAAGATGGGCTTGAGTCTCCTCCTGGGTGAGATCCAGAGGTGGTGGGGGCTGTGGAGCAATGCCTGTGCACAGCCAGTCCCTTGGAATAAACGTTTCTGTGTGGAAAATGACACAGCATACTCCACCTGAGATGGGCAATTTGATGGTGTTTTGCAGGACGAGCCCTCCAAGCAAAAACCCCTGGAGAGATGGAGGTAGTCAGCAACAGCTGGTCATATTGTTACCAAAAATTAGGTAAAATAAAAAACAACTCCTTAAGCCAACATAGCATTAAGAATCAGGCATTCTTTATTCAGCTGGATGCAGGAGGCATAGCTCCTCCAAAAGTCATGCATACTGGGTACAGGAAAGTTTCTGTTTATTGCTGGATATATCCCCATTGTTTTGGGATCCAGACAGAATATCCAGATATTCCTGTTTGAGGGCTATTCCTTACTTCTGGTATTTGACATCCCTAGTACCCCTCGTACCCCAAGGGGTATCACTGCAATCTGTCGGCCAATAAATATTTCCAGAGGTTATTTCCAGATCTGGTTTTGAAATACTATAATTCTCAACAGTATAGTTCTTATGTGTCCATCATAAAGAATATTCCCCTTCTATCCCTGTCCAACTGGCATGGGTAGTATTTCCTTCCCACATGTCTTCCCATATTTTTGTCAAATTTCTGACTAAGACTCTCCATGGAGCTCAATTTTCTGGTAAGGTTGATATTGGTAAGCAAGTTCTTATAGAACCCTAAAAAGAAAAGTAACACAAATCCCACCCCCACCACCCCCAGAAATAAATTTTTAAAATACCCAGTGTTAATTAGTTAGTTAGTCTTGTTTGCTTCATATTTTCATTTGTAAAGGATTTTCCACCAGTTCACAATGATACGTGATCTCTGGATTTACCTGTGTGTGATGAACCCAGTGCTTGATTCCTTCTACCTTGAGTGTAGTGTAGTTTATCAGAAGAACCTCATACAGGCTCTTCCACTTCTCCTGCATTGGTCCAAAATTTAAGTTTCTGATGCACACTGGATCTCCTGGTTGAAAAAATATTTATATGTTAGTCTAGTCCCAGTGAACTCTTGATAATAATGTACCTTTTAAAACTTAAAAGAGCTAGTTCCAGAGCTATAAAATATTAATTTCAGCAGAACTTTTTAGATTTCCCTTGCCTTGTAGGTGCCACATGGGAAAGCTTCTGGACATCCAGAAAAAGTATCTACCAATACCAAAATGTACCAGTCCCAATTCTGCCTGGGCAGTTCTGCAAAATCAATTTGCTAACAATCACCTGGTGAATTCCCATTTCACTAGTTCTGGAGGTGGCCTTCTCCCTTTCTTGTGATTATTTTACAATCAAGCCACATATTTTTCAAGAAATGACTTATTAATTTCTATCATTTCTGTGCTTACTAAATTTCTTTGTAAACTGATTGCCATATTCTCTATTTCCTAATGTGTTTCCTGATGTTTTAGTTTCATTTTCATAATTTTAGATTATGTTTGGAGCTACAATTATCTGCCCACATGAGGTCACCAATCATCTGCTATTTATTTCTGCAGTTTCAAATGCTGGGGCTAACTGCCTGTCCTGATTATTATAATTTGGCTTTTATTCCAGGACATTCAACTCCTTGCTAGATGTTCATGGAAGGATATCTTTTTCAGCAACCTCTTTAGTTGTTTTGTCAGCTAATTGATTCTCTGTATTAACTGAAGAGTTTCCAAACTGATGGGCTTTACAGCACATCACAGCCACTATTTTTTACTTTTGTGCACTGTTGTGGATGACTTTTATCTCTGCTCTGTACTTAACAGGAGACCTTTGTGCCAATAGCAATCCCTTTTCCTTCCATGTGGCTCCATGGGTGTGTATTATTTCAAAACCATGCTTTAAATCAGTCCATATGTTTATCCTTTTTCCTTCAGTGACTTTTAGCACTCGATGTAAAGTAACTAATTCTGCTTTCTGTGCTTTTAAGAAGTCTGGACTTCTTTTCCCTGGGTTGGGGTTACCACTGCATACTCAGCTTTACACCTTCCATGTCATATCTTGCTGCTCCAACCAGTGTGCATGTCCAGTTCTGGGTCTTGCACAGTGATGCCTTGGGAAAGCTGACTTAGAACAGAGGCTAGACAGAATTAAAGAATAAAGTAGGTATTTATTAAAAGGCCTCAATGCATACACCTTGGGCAGCACAAGTGCCCAGCCAGGGCTACACCCAAGATGAACCAAAATGACCACAAACAGTCTCGGGGTCTCTCACTTTTGTAAGTTCTGGTCCATTTGCATATTGGAGTTAATTGTCCAGTTATAGCTTTGGGTTATGAAGTTCCCATCCTTCCTGTTTTTCTCTCTTCATTCTGCCGTTGTTTATGCTCTCTTGTGAGATGGAGAATTGGAGGCACAAAATGCTAAGATCACAGGTTGAGATAAGAACAATTTACTGGTAGCAGCACCGAGATAAGAAAATGAACAGTAACAGCAGCAATACCAGTGAGAGAGAGTTTACGAAAATAATTTATTCACATGAGAAAAAAATCAATAGACAATACCAGATGGCTAATTCTGCCATATTTTCTCTTGAAGAGAGTCCCTTCCCCCACCACTGGCAGTGACATGAGGTGGTACAGAATAATCTCTGGGTCCTGGCCATGCTCCCTCCATCTACTGCAAAAATTAGCCCTGTCCTGGCTGGAATCAGGACAAGCTGAGAAGAATAATGCATCTAAGTTACAAAACTAGGAACATTCAGCAACTGGTCCAATGAGAAAACTCTAGAAGAAAAAGCCAATGCTGGACTTAACCTTTCTTTTGCAGCCTATAAACTGAATCACCAGCAATGAGATAATTCACTTTCCTACTCAGGTATAAGCAGGATCACATTCTTTCAGTCTCACAGATCCAGGATCCATAACTGAATCCCTACAGTAACTGCTCACACACTAATGGTGCCAGGACAAAAAACTTTTATTGGGTTTTACCTTCACACTGTCACCATTCATGAACACCTCACAATGGCACAATTTACTTTTACAATAAAAATAAATGTACCATGACTATCTCTAAACTACCTAAAGTGCAGATCCAAAGTTGAAAACGTCACTACTTTCAAACAGTGTCAGGCCAGGTTTTCACTCACCTTCCCCTTCCATTTGCAAACTTTTATTTGCATCACACTCAAGCAGAGACACAAACACCTTCCCAGCTATATGTACAATTAAATTCTTTCACTCTTGCCAAGCTGAACTATAAAATTGAAAACATCTGGCAAAAATTTAACTCAAAAAAGTGCCAGCTGAGAAACCTATTGTTGGCTTCACCCTTAACTGCACCCCTTGAACTGCATCACACACCCTTGTGCTCTGTACTTTCCTTCTCAGCTCAATAAAACATCATACTCAGTCTCACAGAATAGGATCCAAAACTGAACCCCACCACTGACTGCTCAGACACTAAAGGTACCAGGACAAAAAGCTCAACAGCTCAGCTTATACATCCCCACTGTAATGGTTCAACACTGCCATCTGATTGCACTGTGTACTGGCAAAAGCAATTAAACTAACCAAGACACTCTCTGAACCACTCAATGTGTGCATCCAAAACTGCTTTCCTTGTCAAAGAGAGGAAGAGAAATGTGGTCCCCAACTCCAAAACAGAATACACTCAGGGATTTCTCGCACACACAAGATGACACAAGCCAAAGGTATTAAGTGGCTCCATATCTTTGAGGTCCTGAATTTTTTCAGTAAATTTTAGGGCTGGGGCCTGATTTTTCCCTTCTTTCTATCACTTTGTTTTAAAATCCCCCTTGACTCAGAAAATGTCATGTGCTGAATGCAGTTTCTTTAAGAACTTCTTTCCTTGCAAAGTAAGCGCAGTGATAAAAGGCAGCACAGCCTTAGCACAGACCCATGCACATGAGCTGGGACTGCTGGCAGAGCATCACCTGCTTTGGTGGTCTCTGAGAAAAGCAGGTGTGTTCTCTGCTCCTTTCTGATTGTGCCAGGACATCTACACTCCCCTCCTCTCTACCCAGGGGCTGAAAGGGCCAGCAAGGGTCATCTCTGGAGCCAAAAGGGCTCAGGCCTCAGCTAAGAATTAACATCTTAGTCTGGAGAGCAGATGTGGGAAGAGATAAAAGAAATATTCTTGACTAAAAGACACTATTTTACAAACTATAAGAGACACACAGGTTATCACAGAAGCAGAAGCCTTCTACACACACACCCCGAAAGTATGGGAGACTTCTCTCTGGACTTTGGATGCAAATCCGTGGTTACTTCCCTGGGGATTGAGGGAAAGGATCTCGATGTGTGCCTCACCAAAAATTGGATGGTAAGATACATTGAATCCTAAATTGTATTATTTCTTTGCTTGCTGTAACATTAATAGGTACCTTTAACCTTGCACTGTATATATCTACTAGTAGTTTCTCTTTTTGTCCTTATTCCTGTGTAGTATTAGCTTGTTTCAAGTCTTATGTCTGTTAGTTTTATGTCTATTAAATAAAAGAATCATTCTATAATAGACCAGATCAGCCATTATTAAAGAACTTGTGAACAAGAGTGGGTTTTGGGGTGCTGGCCACCTCAATAAAGCTATTGCCTGCTGCCAGAGGCCTGGGCAAAAGGCAGGGACTTATCTAAACCCCCACATCCATTCATAACACTGAGAGCTCTGAGAACCTGTAGGTCACCAGCCCCAAGTGATGTAAGATGTACCCCCAGGATAGACACTGTCACGGGAGATCAAGATGTGGGACTGAGCCCTGACCCAGAGAGGGGCTCTGCAGAAGGCAGGTACAGCTCTTCTCTTCTCTGGAGTGTTTGTACACCATTGAATGGGAACAAAAATCATTCTTTTGACATAGGACACAAAGGAGAATCAAGGACTTAATATCCTTAACCACAGGGCAGCAGCTGGCTCTTTTTTCATTTTTTTAATGTTTTTCTATAGTTGTGTTTCTTGCAGCTGCTGTGACCATGAGGTGCCAGATGCACTTGTCCCTCTGGATGGTCCTAGTGTCTGCAATGACACGTGGCCTGGGCAGAAGGCTCAGTTCTTGCCAACTAAGGATGGAGAAATACCTGTGTTCAGAGCTTGGGCCCTGATCAAGCCAGCAAGACTTGGTAGAGTTTGGAAGCAGAATATTTTTAGAGCAGAAACTACAAACTTCTTTTGAGCTGTGTGTTATTTAAAATTTAAAGTTCAATGAAATGTATTACAATTTAGATTTAAACTAACTCAACATAAAATTAATACTGTTTAATATGAGACAGTTAAAACTAATATCTGTCAAAAAGATTTAGCAATAAAATTTATACATCTTTTTGGCTTTGTGTTGAAGCTCCATGAGTCAGGAATGTACATGTTTGTATTTCCCAATCTCAAATATTCCTGTTCCACTGGAGTCCCATTCATGTTTTCCTTGCTGTTTGCATCCTTTTGTCCCTAAAGAAATTCTCCCTTCTGTGTGTAGCCTTTAATTAGTTTGACTTGCAAACATAAAGAAATGGTGTCAGAGGTAAGCCCTTTCCCCTCTATAAAAACTTTAAAAGCTTTTGAGATTAGTTTATTTCAAAGCTATTTGTCATTAGAAACAAAAATGCATGAGGGCACCTCTCATACTTTTGGCTGCAATAGTGGTAGCTTTTGGGGTTTTTTCCTTCCTTTCTGTTTGGATTCAGTTACTTTACTGCTGTGAAATAGACTCTTCCATTGAAATCTGTGTATTGACAACAGGAATTTATCACAAGTCTGTCTGCAAATGGCATTGGAAAACAGCCACTTAAAAAAAAAAGAAAAAAAAAAAAACAGTGAGGAGGAAATTAATCTTGAGCAAGTTTTTCTTGATAAGGAAAGAGGATGAATGGAGTCTGCCTCTGCTCGGTGGTGCTGAGCAATATGAAAACAGGCAATGGGCAGAAATCAATGCACATGAAGTTACACCTGCATGTGAGGCAGAACTTCTTTACTGTGTGAGCCACCAAGCACTGAACAGGTTGCTCAGAAGAGGATGTGGAGTCTCCCTCACTGGAAATATTCCAGAACCGCCTGGATGCAATCCTAAGCAATGTGCTCCAGAAATGAGGACGACCAGGCCTGAACATGTTTTATCTCAAATATTCCAACTGTTAAAACAGGAAAGTTCTGATGGAAAGTGAGGATCCTGCAGAGGTGGGGCAGCGCTGTTCTGAGCCAACTTCCTGCTCTGCCTTGAGAGTCATGCTCAGTCCCCCACCCCCAAGTCACTACCAGGAGAATGGCTGTGCATGCACGAATCAGACAGGTGAAAAATCTAGTTTGCACAAGAGGCGGGCACCCAGGCGAACTATAAAAGGAAGTGGATTTGCTCTGCCCATTTTCCCCTCCCTGCCCTGTCTCTCTCGTTCCTCTCCTTCTGTGTCTCTTCTTTGTCTCTCAACCCCAGATCTGGACACGCCATGTGGCAGGACCAGCACAAGAGCTACAGACTGGTGATATTCTTTTTCCTCCCTCCCTCTCTATTCTATGCCTTTATTTCCCCACCTGACGGGGGGGAGGAGGATGCCGTGCCTTGTCCTGGGCAGGCAGGCACAGTCCTGAGGGTGAGCAAGGTCTGGTCTCCTCACTGAAAGCCAAGGGATCAATGCAGATGTCCTCTGCAGCACACCTGAATACCCTGTGCAGCTGCCAGTCCTGGAGCAATGTGAATCATCTCATCCAAGATGCGCTGCAAAGCCCAGGGCATGGAGAACATCACCTCCAGAGAGCACTGCAGACCGTGGCAGTGCTGAGTGCTCCATCACTGGGGCGTGCCCAGTCCAGCCCTGACAGACCCAGGTGGTGCTGCAACACCAGCCCTTCCCTCTGCCTTCTGGTGGGTCTCCAGAGGGCCTGCCTGGGCAGCCCAGAAGGGGACTGAGGTGGTGTTTTCTGTGGGGCTGGGAAGAGCACGGTGGTGGGAGCTCTGGCTTGGCCAGCTTTGGCTGCTGCACATCTGACACAGCCACTGGGACTCAGAAGTGTGGTGGGATGGAGGGCCCTGCTCCTCAGTGATGCCCTGTGGTTTTCTCCATGCATCTGGCAACCAGAGAGTCTCCAGGGCCCTCTCACCACAAGAGCAAGCCCTCACGGCTGTCACGGCCAGCACCCATCACATGTTGGAGAGACCATCAGTAGGCTCCTTCCCATATCCCTGGGGTCCCAGTCAGTCAGCAGAAAAAGAAATAAGTCCAGGCTACAACCAGGCTGGCTCCTTGTGGATCCACTCCATGTTTTTGTGGACATATGTCATGATCTTTGGCACCTGGAGGGGACATAGATGAATATGGTGTAGCCATATTTCCTATCTCTCTCTCTGTTGCTGTCAAATGGCTTCAGGTACCTGAGAGAGCTGGGTTAGAGAGAGAAGGAGGAAAAGGCCTGGTGTGGCTCATGGGTGGGGCAATCCAGCCACAGGGCACTCACATATGTCAGCCAGAATGCAGGGTCCCTTGTGGCCATGTCCAGGATGTTCTTGTCCATCTGCCTGTCAGCCATGTCATCTGCTGCCAAGACATCAATGGCCATGAGGAGAACATCTGTCTCTTGGGAAGGCTGCAGGTATTCTCCAAATGCCTATGGGAGGAAGGAAGGGAGGGAAGCCATGTCACACCAAGTGCTCTGATGGTGCTGCTTGTCTGGGCAGTGCAAGCAGCCCTGGTGAGAGATGCCCAGCAGTGCTGGTAGCAGTGCCTGAAGTCACTATGCAGGGGAGAATGAGAGCAGAGGGTCCTTAGGCTGAGGGAAGATGGCTCATGGACACAGGGTGGTGGCCCTACAGAGAACCAGGGGCTAGCTGGTGGCCAGGCGGGCTGGAGCTGCTGCTGGGACATGGGACTGCTGCCCTCACAGTGTCCCTGCTTGGGGACAGCAGAAACTTTGTCACCAGGGCAGTATGGCCACACCAGCCCTGCTGATTCATGGTCCCTTTTCTCACCCAAGTTCCCTGCTGATGCCACAGACAACAGTTCCAGCAAGGAGGGAGCTTATATTACCATGGCCATATTGCTGCTGTCAAGAAAACAAGGGAACCCAGTTTAAATTGTGTTCCTGTTGGGGCTCTGGATGCTCTAGATTATTCTCTGGCAACATGCCTACATGGAGGAAAACCACAGAAGGGTCAGTAGGACATAACATCTTTGCCAACAAGATTCCCAAATGCTGCAAAGAGCTTTAAACTCAGCACACCTGTGAAGGGAGACTGTGGGGAGGGGGGCTCCCAACCCCAAGCAGCCCTAGCATTTAGGGAACACTGTGGCTCCTGCCCACAGAACCCTCACAGCCAGTGTGATGAGGAAATGGGATCCCAGCATTCAGCCAGTCGCCCTTGCTGCGGTGTAACCATACCTGGATTGGGGTCTGCACTACTTCTGTAACCTTGTCTTCAGCTGTATTTGTATCAATACCATTATGTGTGACAGTCCCTCCATCTGTCATGCTACCATGATTGGTCACAGTGTCACTAGCTGTATCTGATTGTGACTGTGTAAAGGGAAGTGTATCTGTGAATGTACATGTGTCACAAGGAAATTATTATGAGAAGTCGTTGTTATGGGGCTAACTAAAAGCATTTCATTAATGACCAAATGATGATCTAATGGCAATTAATCAATGACTGAATGAAAATCAGAGAGTAATCAAATAGTGAGCAATCAAGAACTGAATATTTGTTATACAGGGATTTGACCATGATTTGAAGATTACTTAAATGATAGTGTATACAATGGTTTAACTTATTATTTATGTGAAAATTTAGACAATGATTTTGTGCTCAAACACTCTGCTACCTACTCCACTTGTCATAATTAAGCTATAGCTGGCTATATAGAAGTCTCGCTAGCACAAAATAGACTTTTAGGCCTCATGTACAACATCACTCATGTCTTTATAGATCCTAGGTGCTGAGGAAGGTCTCTCAGCCTCAAGGAGACACCTTGACTGCTGAGTCTGGTCAAGGGAGACCACTGCCACACAGCCAGCTACTGTACAGGACAGCTCAGTGGGCAGCCAACTCCAGAGCATCTCCCTTCACATCAGCCACACTTGTGTCCTACTCACTCACCTCGGGCAGGGAGTGGATGTGACTGAAGTCCTACTGTCCTCATTCCTACTAGAATTCCAGCCATTTGTGGCAGCTCTGCAGTCAATGTCTTTATCCCAAGATCCCATTCAGGGCCACGTGTCAGAGATCTAGCACAGTCTATTTTAAAAATGCCCAGTGTATCTCATTCAGGGGGCTTGCTACTACCTAGTAAAGGTAATTAATGCTACTAGTTCACGAAGGAGACTAAGGCCTGCCTGCCAGGGACTTGGAATTTGAGACAGGTTTGAATTATTGGCCAGAGGTGGAGATGGAGATGCCTTTGCCAGCCATGGAATCCCAACATCCATGCCATGCCTCTGCCAGTCATGGGTAGCTGTGGGAAGGGAGGCTTCGTTATCACCTCACTCCCTGGAATCAAGGCCCTGCTGTCACTGTGAACACAGTGCATGTCAATTGGCAAGTTTGGGAGAACCTCTGCCCCACCAGTGCTGGGCTTTCTCCTCCCAGTGGGAACAGCTGGATGCAGGTGGGCTTCCTGCAGAGGCCCCAGAGCCCCCAGGTGTCCCTCAGCATGTCCAGGAAAGCATGTGGCCTAATGGTCCCTAGTGTGGGCTGCATCTCCAGCTGGGTCACCTCTGACATCAGGCCAGGTGAATGCTTGTTCCAGCATTCACAGGATGCACCCAAGCCATGCATTTAAGGCACCATTACAGAAACAGAGACAGGTAATTTGATAAGTTTCCTGAACAAATGGAGCTCTTTGGCATGCCATGCCTCCTGAGATTCCCAGGAACACCTCTGTTTTGGGGCCAGAGGAGTGTGATTCCTTCCTGGCATATCTCCTGCTCCACATGGTGTTTCAGGCCGTAAAGAAATCAGAATGCCATCTCTGATGGGGTTAATTACACCTCCCATGCCAAAATGAAGAGCAGAAGGGGAGATCTTGAAGCTTCCAGACTTTCTGCTGCAGGGTCAGGACTTGAGAGACATTACCAAGATGGCTTTGCTTGGATTTTTTCCTTCACTTCAAGCTCCTGTGCAGGTACTGGAAAGGTAGTGGCAGAAGCCCACGCTAGTTCTAGTTCCTTCTTCTTGCCAGCCAGGAAAGTGCCTCTTCACTGAGAGCATGAGTAGGAGCCCATGTTATAACTTCTGAGTCTTTACAAGAACTGTAACACTATTCTGAAGCACTGTTGGCACTTGGTGCTTTTTCCATGCTGAAGCCTCTCTCAGTTGGGAATGTCCTTGACTGCCTGTGCCCTATGCCCTTGCTCAGCAGCACTCATACAGCAACAAAACATCCATCTAGTACTGCTGAATTTTTTGTGTCCATGGGTTGTAAATCCTTTACAGAAATGCAATGCCAGCTGTCTTAGGATACAGGGAAAAAAACTGGGATGCTTTCTTCCTTGTTTCCTGGCTCCTCCTTTTTCTGGACTTCAAATAAAATTCTCCACTATCAGAATTACCTGAAAGTTTTAAACTCTTTTCAAATAGTTAGTGAGGTTTGCAGGTGATGGATTGATTCCAGAGTGAGACCCCAAGAAAATTACAGGTGACTAACACCCTGAAAATTGGCCATTGCAGACTTATTCCAAAGCTATAACAGTGTCTGTGCAGTGTGATCTGTGATATTCACCTATTTTCTTTTTTCAAGATGGGCAGAAATTTCTGTCAAGAATAAAAAACTTGAGACTTTCCATTTCTCCAGCAGCTTCTGGGCCTTGTGCAGTGCTAGGTCTCAGCATCTAAAATATCTCTGCAAAAACAGCTGGTCCCTGGGGCACTGTGTGGCTTATTTCTACAGTGGGTGCTGAAGCACTGGCTGCTTCTGTGGGTTTCACTGTCCTCCAGCAGCTGGAAGGAGAACAATTCATTTGAAGTTTGCCTGGAAGAAATCTCCAGCTGCAGAAAGTCCGTGGGGCTCAGCCCAGTGCTAGTGTGGGGAAGGGGCTTGATGAAGGTGTTACATTCATGTCTTGTTTTTCAGAGGTGGCTGCTGCCC
Source organism: Urocynchramus pylzowi (assembly GCA_013397555.1). NCBI lineage: Eukaryota > Metazoa > Chordata > Aves > Passeriformes > Fringillidae > Urocynchramus > Urocynchramus pylzowi. Next base: position 159,181 of record VZRH01008089.1, read on the forward strand.
AGTCACATGAGGTCCTAAGGTGCTGCAGGTGGGCAGTGAAGCCCAGGGTGAAGAAGGACCAACAGATGCTGCAAGGTCCATGTGAGGTGATTGTCTTCTACTTGATGTCTCACTCCCCCCTTTCTTTCCCAGCCCTCTTTTCTGTTTCTTTACCTCACAATTATTGTTAAATAAAATCCATATTAATGACTTTCATGTAGGGTCTCATTTGCAGCTTAATTTGGGCAGAGGCATCTGGCACTTATCAGACCTTAACAAAGCCCATCCCTGAACAGTGGCTTCAAGGAGGTTTGTGACCCTCTGCTGCTGAGGGAGAGGATAGCTCCAGCAGCAGCTGTTGAGCTGTCCCCTCACCAGCTTCCAGGTCAACAAGAAAGTCCCCTTTTGCAGCCCAAACTCCTACAGGAACACTTAATCAGAAAAGACAGGTTTTGGGGACAGGAGGCGTTATCCAGCACAGCTGGAAGAAAACAGGGAGTTTTCCATCCAGCCAGCCCCCCCTGGGGGGAATATGCACAGGCAGGAAGCAAAGGCCACCAGAACCACATCCCTGCTCAGGGCAGGTGACTCCAGCTCCATCTTTTGTGTAACCCCACTATAAAATGCCTTAAGATGCATATTTACAATCAAGTGGCCAAGTCCTGTATTTTACAGAGATAATGCTGCAGTGCATCCCTTTGTTTGCAGACATCACATTTTGATGCTGTTAATTTTATAGTGAGGATTAATAAAACATGAAGTTTAAAGATGCCTAAATCACAGTGGGGGAGCTGATAATCTCTGCCAACAATAATATTTGCACTTTATTTTCATCCTACCATCCAGCCACGAAGTGAAGCTTGGGCCAGGGAGCAGCACTACTGCTTAGGGATCCCAGCCTGCACCTTGGGTATCACTTGGACATCCTTGGGATGCTGTGCCTGTGCCTGCAGCTGGACCAGTGATTTAAGGCTGACTTGACCAGGACTGAGGTAGGGAAGAGACATGAAGTGGCCTTTCTGCATGTAGAGGTGATACCTTTGCATGGATGTGTCTGTCCTGGACTAACAGATATCCTGTGGCCAGCCATGGTCCATGCTCTGAGGACCCACCACCCAAGGGCACATCCCTTTGGGATGTCCCCTCTGGAAGGGCCAAATTGTCCAGGGATCTGGTGCTGGGAGATTTGTGAACCACCAAAGGTGCAATTTGGCTTTTGCAGAGTCTGCCTGTGTCCCCCCTCCCTGCTACAGCCCCCAGTGCCAATGACCTGGCTTGCTGGGGCATCACAGCCTAGCAGCCCCAGGGCTGAAATTGAGGCTGGGGATGTGCTGCTTCCCTGGCATGGCTCTTTCCTCTCCAACTCTTTGCTGCCTAGCAAGCATCCTTGTCAAAATAGCTTATTTCATTCCAGAACAAAGTTACCTGAATACATTTGGAAGTTGCACTGCACTATCAGGGTAATCAGAATTTAATTTGATGCAGTCAAGGCTCTAAAAAGATGTTATCAAGAAGAACATCAAAGCTGGATTCCTGCACTTGGAAAGGCAACTGGAATGCTTATTTCAGATTTCTCATTTTATTGGAGACTTTCAAAATATCAGTCTAAATAACAAAAAATTATTATTGAGTATTTGCAAATTAATGTCTTTTGTAGATGAACAAAGGCCCACTTCCTTTGCATGTCAGGGACAGTCTCTTATTAAATCCTGCTAATTATACCATTTGTTGTGTCTAATCATTTCTGCACTTGCAGAAATTAAAGCTGAAGCTTATTTTCCTATGTGTTGAACCATGCTGTTCCTTGGAGTCCCAATCCTGCAAAGTGAGGATGCTCCCACTCAAGAAAGGGAGACCCTGTGGGTACAGCAATGGGGGGAAAGGTGGGATGGGAACCTGGGCTGTTTCTTTTGTGCCTGTGTCTCTGTTACACACTTGGGACCTTTTATCATTCCCAGCTCTTGGGATAGGTGAGGAAAAGCTACAGCTCTTCCTAGTGAATGCAATTGTAAGGTAATTCCAGGTTTTATTTTGAACTACAATTTAAGAAGGAAGAAAGGTGCCTCTGGGTCTTTTGGGTACCAGGAAGGTTGAAAATGTGACCAAAAGGTGACCCTGGAGATGGATGCTCCTTTTGGGGAGGTTTTATTTGATGTGGGGTGAAAATGTCTTAGAGCACCAGTTGGTGCTGGGGCAGGGGATGGTGGAGCAGTGAGCTCGAGCATTTTCACTTTAAACACCACGATTTCTGTGCCAAGCTCAGGCTGCCCAGTGTATGTCAAGCTGGTGGCAGGGGTGAGTAATGGTAGTAGCCACTGCAGCCATCAATCCCCTCTACTCCTTTAGCTCCTGTTTCTGCAGAGGCTGATCCCAAATGCCATCATGCCCCTGCAGAGGGGACACAGGAGACAGCCCCAAACCTGACTTTATCCCTCAGAAATGTGTCGAGGAAGCTTAGGGGGAAAGGAGGCTCAGTCAACTTCGTTAGGGAAATAGTATGGATCTTGTGTTCAAACCTTTGAAGTGTTAATTAAAAAGAATTATGCAAAGGAGCAAGGATTTGAAACATTCATTTGAATCTCAATAAGGCATCTGTATTAAAAATAGCAGCGGGATCAACTACAGATACAGCAGTTTTGGAGAAAAACGACCCTGGCATCCTTGGTTCTGCCGAGTAGAGCACTCCTGCCTGCTCCCTGCCCTGGGTGGGTGCTGCAGAGCAGAGCACAGCACAGGGAAAATATTTTGTGCCTAATATTTAAAGATCTTGAGAGCATTTAACTTTAAAAAAGACCCAGTGGAGTCTGGCATGGCACTTAGATGTAGAGCATGGGTAGGTAGAGCAGATGTATGGGTTGGTATGGTGGGTGCAGGGCTGGGACCACTACAGGGGCACCCAACATGGGGCACTGGACACCCCATGCAGACCAGACCTCAACCCCCCACCCAGCACAGCCCCTTCCAGGGAAAACTGGGAGCAAGTGCTTCTCCAGCCCATCTCTTAATTAAAACCCCCAGCATGTTCTGGCCCTTGCTCATTCCAATAAAAAGAATCCAGGGTATTAATTACCAGATCAGTGGATAACATCGTTACGTTTACTTTTGCACTGTGCGAACCCTGGGGGAATGTCAATGCCTCCTGCCCTTGGCATCAGTGCTCCAAGGGCACGAGTGGGGGGAGCCTCAACCTGCCCTGGGGGGGCTGTGCCAGGCCAGCAGCACCACTGGGCTACCAGCACCAAGAGCCAGGCCTGCAGAGAACTGACACCCTTAGTTCATTCCATCATGGAATGGGTATGGGGCCTTCAGTGGTGATGGCTTAGCCAGGTGGAGTGCCAGGGGTTGCAATCAAGGGCTGAAAGCAGCCTTGAAGGGGAGAGCAAGGAGCTTTGCTGGGGCTGCAGTCCCACGGGGAAGGTGACAAGAGGCAAAGCTGGAGCCACACTGTGAAATTCTGCAATGATTTCAAAGGCTGAGGCTGTAACCTCAGCTGCGGATTTGATTAAAAATGGATGAATAACAGCCTGACCTTGGGCAGGGCTCAGGCAGGCACACCCCCTAGACCCTTGCTGTCAGGAGGAGGTGATGCTCTCAGCCAAAACATGGTGTGTGGATAACCCTGATGCCTGCCTTTCCACCTCACAGAGTGGGATTTCCATGGGTTGGGCCTCACCTGTCCCTTTACAATGCCTGGAGTCTGCAGAAGGGAACCCAGAACCAAGGGCTGGGTTGTTGGGTCCCCTTGGGGTTTTGCTGGTACTCGGGTGGGTGTGGGCAGGATTCTCCATCCCCTGAACTCCTAAGCCAAAACCAACCCCAGTGGCATCAGCTTAGGAAAGGGCCCTTTACTCCTGCCAGGTGACATGAGGGTCAGAAGGATGGGGGAAGTCAGAACATGGAAATCTCCCTGCTCTGCCCCCCAGGACACTGTTCAGAGGCTCTGGTTCAGTATCTCTTCACAGTCTTTCCATAGCATGGAAATAATTCAATGGACCACAAGACAGCTAGAAAAGCTTTTCTGTTGTTGCACTGGAGCAAACCCTTTGAGCAATACAGCCTGAAAAGCAGCAGGGCTGTGGGCACTTGGTGGGCAATGAGGTGTGTGAGGTGCAGGCAGGCAGAGCAAATGGTCACTGTAAGCCATCACTGAGCCCCAGTGGCAGGGATTGGAGAGAGGGTGGGCATTTTTCTGGTCTTTCTGCAAATATATTTGGGACCTACAAATATCAGCTTGGGCTTTGCAGGGAATCCTTGCTGATTTTTACTCAGTAGCATATACCTTGCAAAAGAATTAACACTACACTGGGCTGCCTTGAAGCATGGCTCTCCTTGTAGGAGCTGGCTTGGGACAGGATGGACTTGCTACAAATGCAGCCCCAAACCTGGTGGTCAATTTCTGAGTGCAAAATCTTGCTCTTCCAAGTGAAAATGATGGCTGGAGAAGCTCTTTCCCCTCTACAAACCTCAAAGCCTCCCACCCAGTTATGCAGATCCCAGTATTTTCTCCTCTAGGCTTCTCCTCATGTGGTTTTTGCATCTCCCAGCCCTACTCTGGGTGATGCCAGCCCCCTGCAGCCACACTGCTCACCAGAGACCTGCCTGGGAATATGAGGTGGGGGTAGGCTTCCAGAAACGTCCCGCTCTTTGATCTATAATTTAAAAACCATTTTGTTTTGTCTTGGTCGCTTTAACCAGCAATTTGCTATAGCAAAAGAACACAATACCCCTTCAGGAAGAAGAAATATACTCACTCTTTCAATTAAATTTCTCCTGACTTTACTAAAACTTTTCCCCTGTTCCCGCTTCTGAAGAAGCAGCTTTTCTCCTTTTTTAATTTTATTTTTGTGATCTCCAATTCCACCGAGACAGAAGAAATCAGCATATCAGAGAAAACAACAATCCTTGTGATGCCCAGCAGTCATTAATTAACAAATTATATAAAAAAAGAGTTCTGCAGATAGGATTGTTTCATGGTGATGTTGCCTTTTCTTTTGTTGGCACTGTGACAAGGAAGTCCTTTATTGCTGAGATAGAGCAGATTAAACCATCCCTCTCACACTGGACAGCTTTGTGTGTGGCTCTTTTGGTCCCCAAATAAAACATCCTGCCCCCACTTTTACCCTCTTGTGACAGGTTTCCTCCTTGATGGGAAAGAGATGCAGAGTAGTTTGAGCCATAGCATCTGTCCCCCAGCTGGACCAGGTCTTATTTTCATCAGCACAAGCATCTCCAGAGCGTGGGGGGCTGAGCTAACCTGAGTGGACTCTGTTTCAGTGGAACACCTGTGGAACATTTGTAGTCCCACCAGGTGGTCCACCTCCTCCCTGAAGTCCACAGCCCCAACTGGCAACAGCCCCAGGAGATCTCCTCAAGTGGCCCTGCTCTCCTTCCCACCATCTTCTTCTCTAAATTTCAGGATTATTTTGGCCTCTCCCTGTCCCTCACTCTCACACCCCTACTCAGGTAGGAGTAGGCTCTGCTGGGAGCTACTGAGACTGAGCTCCCTTTGCATACACTGGAAACCAAAGGTGGTACCCATGGGTCTCCAACCTCATTTCAGTTCATGGTCTCCAATGGTGAGCAGAAAAATGAGACCCCAAAGCCAGCTGTTACAGAGCCATCCCCCAGTGCTCAGCATTTGGGCCCCAGACTTCTGCTGCAAGAAGGCAAAGGGCAAAAAGGTTCCCTGGGCTGTTAGAGCAAGCCAGCTGCTTGTCTTTTTGTTGCATCAAAATACACTTTTTCCACCCTTTTTTTATTAATCATGCAGATTTCCCCACTCAGGGGCCACAGGCTTGGGCAGGCAGTGTACCAGGGGAAGTGTTGGAGGGCACCAGCAAAAGCAGGACATGGAAATCTTCCTGTTCTGTGCAGGCAGCTCCCCCATACTGTTCTTGGTGACCCAGTTAAATTAATTTTGCTGGGTGGTTGTTTTTCTGGTAGGGTACTGGCTTAAAGTTAATTAGCCAAAAAGTGCCCTGATTTCTTTCTTCACAGTAAGATCTGTTGTTTAATTTGTCAGCTAGTGTGTTCTCACACACCATTCATGGTCCCAGGCACCACAGGTACGAACTAGGGACCAGCTCTGACCACCCCAGTGGGACCTGTCTTGCCTTCCAGTATTCCTACTGGAAACCTACTGGGATTTGCTGGGCCCCTGTGAAGCCCTCAGCCTAAGGCTACGAGCACAATGACTTTGAGACTTGATGACATGGGGAGTGGCACATGAGGTGCTGGGTGCTTGCACGTTGCTCAGCTGCACAGAAAAACCCCATCCTATGCTCCTCCAGAAACTGGAAATAGACTGTTTCCTCTTAAAATGTTTTCTTGTCCCATGGCCCTGGAGAGGGCAGATAATGGAGCAGCTGCCTAACACGTACTTCCAGGGAAAAGTGTCAGTACTTCTAAAACATCAGAGGTTAAAATATTGTCAAGTTATTTTTAGTCGTTTTTTATTCATTTTAATTTGCCATTAGTCAACATGCAGCAAGGAACTCAGAGAAGCATCGCTCACTCCTGGTGGGCTGCTTTCCCCATGCCAAGCTTTGCTGTGCTGAGCCAAGACGTGCAGACCTGAGCTGTGCAGGGCCAGGCTGTGCTGAGCTGGGCTGTGCAGGGCCAGGCTGTGCTGAGCTGGGCTGTGCAGGGCCAGGCTGTGCTGAGCTGGGCTGTGCAGGGCCAGGCTGTGCTGAGCTGGGCTGTGCAGGGCCAGGCTGTGCTGAGCTGGGCTGTGCAGNGCTGAGCTGTGCTGTGCAGGGCCAGGCTGTGCTGAGCTGGGCTGTGCAGGGCCAGGCTGTGCTGAGCTGGGCTGTGCAGGGCCAGGCTGTGCTGAGCTGAGCTGTGCTATGCCTCTGAAGCACCTCCACTAATGAAGACAGGCTGAGAGAGCTGGGGTTGTTCAGCCTGGAGAAGAGAAGGCTCTGGGGAGACCCTAGAGAACTTAGAGACCCTTCCAGTGCCTAGAGGGGCTCCATGAGAGGTGGAGAGGGATTTTGAACAAGGGCTTGAGAGAAAGGACAAAGGGGAATGGCCTCACACTGCCAGAGGGCAGGGAAGAATTTCTTCCCTGTGAGGGTGGTGACGCCCTGGCTCAAGTTGCCCACAGAAGC
>VZRH01008089.1:167708-185153 GCA_013397555.1 Urocynchramus pylzowi
AGGGTTGGGGGATGCTGCAGGGCAATAGAGCATGGCAGGGGTTCGGGATGTTATCAGGGTTGGGAAGGATATTGAAGATCTGTAGGGCTTGGAGATGCTGGGGATATTAGAGCTGATGGGGGTGTTGAGCTCGTTGCAGCTGGGGGGTCATTAGGGCTGGTGGGGGTAATGCTGGGGGTGATGACAGGCCTTGGGGTTGGTGGGATCCATGGGGGCTGTGAAGGGATGCCAGGAAGCAGTAAGGCTGGGAGGGCATTAGGAGTTGGGGTGATAGTGCTGCAGAGGGGGGTGCAGGGAGCAGTAGAGCTCAGGGGTTGGACAGGGGGTGCCAGGCTGGCCCTCAGTGGTGGCCCACATCCTGAAGGCATTTCCAGGCCCACCACCTGCCCTGGCTGCGCTGGACGGTGCCAGGCAGGAAGGGGAGCTGGAAGCAGGGCTCTGCCAGAGCTTGCCTCCTCTTTGCTGGTGCGGGGATTGGCAGCAGTGCTGCTGGAAATAGAAACACGGTGTTGAGCTGGTGAAACACTTGGGGCTTTGGTCACTGGCCTTGGCACCATGGCCCGTGGCCTGAAGGAACAGGCATCCTCTACAGGGGCGAGTGGAGGATTTTTGGTGCCGAGGGATGACTGTGATAGGGAGAAAGTTACTCCCTGAAGAGCAAGTGCCCTTGTCCTTGCAGCGTGTGGGGCTGGCAGTGGGTTTATCTGGGATAAGCTGTAAATTGGAGTGATCCTATTAATGTGCCTTGTGCAGGAGTGAGCCCTGGACCCGGCGGTGCTGTGCAGGTAATCCTGGGTGTTTGTGGTGGGCTCTGGGCACAGCCAGGCGAGGGCACTTTGGGAGGTGATGAGCACCATGGCAGAGCCATGGCACTAGGTGCATGGGCACTTTGAGGTTGGTCACCCAGCCTGCTGCCACATCTGTCACCTGTCAGTGTGACACTGTGGGCATTGGAACCAGCTGGGGACATCAGCGTGTGGCCTTGCCCCACGGGACCCTCGGCTTCAGGGTGTCTGCTCTCCGTGCTGCTCCCACTGAAGGAGCTGTTGGAAGTGCTGCAGCTGGGGAATCATCTTGGAGATGTGAGAGCCTTTAATTCTCCAGAGGCCCTCACAATGCACCCAGACCCATTAAGCTCGTTGTTGCCCATCTGAGCCCACAGAATCCCCTTCTGTGGAAATTGCTGCAGCACTTGTTCTGACCTGAGAAAGCAATGTGGGGACCACCAGGATGAGACCTGCCCCTGCTGGCAGCTGAGGGCTGGGGTGCTGAGGGCCATGTCCCAGTGCCTCTGCTGCAGCCCCTGAGGCGGAGCAGCAAGCCCTGGCACAGCAGCACGTGCTGCCATCGGAGCAGTGTCAGCAGCTGGTTGCGTGTCAGGACCGTGTGTCATGGCAGTGTGGTGTTATGTGGGTCCCCTGCTCCCTTTAGCCTTGCAGAGCCAGAGTCCCTGTGACCACTGGTGGCAGTGGCCACTGAGAGACAGGGTGCCCTGCTTTGGGGCTGTGCTGCTGGTTTTCCCATTCACCCTGGCTCTCCAGGCTGGCATGGCCTCTCAAAGCCGGATTTTTGGGGTGACACCTGCCCGGGATGTTTGGCCACTCTGTGGACAGGAGAAGGGATGGGCAGCTGCCCTGGCGTGGTGCTTGCAGAAGCTGAGGAGTGATGCCAGGGATATGCTCTGGTGTCCACTGCTGCCTGTTTCTGCTGTCCCTCCTGAGAGGGCTTTCCCACCTCTGGAGCAGCTGTTGGTGCTGCCACTGGTCGCTGCTCGTTCAGGTTTGCTAATGAGAAGCTGGGCAGATGAGCAGGAAGCTGCTCAAGGACACGTTTAGCGACCTGGCTCTATCTGCCTGGGTGAGACACAGTGCCCTTACTGGCAGCCCAGCCCTTCCTTTCACAAAAACCTTGCATGGGCCAGGAGCTGACAAGAAAGGTGGGCTTTGGGGCCAGCACAGAGGGTACAGGTCTGGCTGTCCTCATGGTGTGCATCACATGTAACTGGAGTGATGCTCTGCTATAGGAAGGAGAAGAATACCAAACCCCCCAAGTCCCAGGCCAAAACATGACCTCTGGTACTGGAGTTAGTGGGGGATTCCCATCTGCTTCTCCCACAGGAAATAGCTCAGATTTTTTTTGGCAATTATCAATGCCCTGTACTTCCTTCAGGAATTTTGTCAGCAGCACCCCAGCAGCCAGGCTGGAGGAATGCACAGGGACTCCAGCCTGGATGTTGGCTGCAGGGCTGACCCCTGGGCTTGCTGCTGGCTGTCCCCATCTTGGGCAGTGGTGTCAGGACATGGTTATTCTGTGTGCTGCCAGCACCCCATTTGCAAATGCCTGTGGTGAGTGGAGGTGGTGGTGGTTTGTCATGGAAGAAAATGTGTGAATGGATCCTGCTGCTCCTGAAGGACTGGGCTGAGGTGCAAGGGGTATGTGATGGTCTGGGGAAGGGGCATGATGAGTGGATGAGGGGGTGTCTTATTGTTCTGGCTTTGCTCCTCCAGCCATGTGTGTGGCTGTGTCAACACTTTACTGGTAATGACAAAACTTCTTCAGGGCTTTGAGGGGGGAGCAGAGGTTTGCCACCACCAGAGACCTTCTTGAGAACAGGGAGGAGGACAGGAAAGGACCTACTGGGAGCCCCTCCTGAGATGGAGATGGCTATCCATGAGCTGTATATGTATTTATTGGCTCATTCATTGGGAAGAGCCCAGCTGGAAGCTGTGGGAAGGGAGTCTGGTGTCCATCTGGATTGTGGCCAGAGCAGTGGGGCTGGGGGTAGAGAGCAGCCCCAGCTGGAGGTTGGCAGAGGAGGTGGCAGCTCTTTGCAGACTGGAGTGAAGCTTCCCAGGACTTTGCTGTGCCCTGTGGCAGCCCTGTCCCTTCAGAGGGACATGTCTGAACTGCCCCATGTTCAGTTTACATTTCTTTAATGTTGTCTTTAAAAAGCAGTCAAGAGTTGCAGGAAGCTGGGGAGGCCCCAGGTGGGCTTTACGAATTGTGGCCATGGGGATTTCTGTTTTGATGCTTCATTTCTTGGTGCAGCCACCTTGGTTAAATTTGCTTCAATCCCTAGAGTGGTGGAGCAGTGGGCTGGGCTGGGATGTTTCTGCCAGAGACCCCCCAAATCAGCTGGGGCATGTGGGACCATCTCATGTCCCATCCTGGTCCACTAGCTGCTGCCAAACACCACCTTAGGAACTTACCTAGAACACAGCAAGGCTGTCCTTGCTGTGGGAGCAAAGGAAAGCATCCCTTGAGGTGAGATGCTGCAGAGAAAAGCACTGGGTACGTGGACCCCCTCCTTGGGAGCAGACTGTGCTGAGCAGTATTTACATTTGTCCATGCAAACAGCTTCTGTGGGAGTTTTCTGGCTTCACGTTGTCTTGTCTCTGCTCTGTGCTGGTCTAGCTGGTTTAAAAAGGTAATTAATCTGGGTGGGATGAGTGGGGGACCAGCAAGGAGCATCACTCTGCCACTACACAGCCATGTGGATGTCATTGTCCTTTGCCAGTGCATCCCTCCTCAAAGCCAATCTCCACCTCTCATATGAGGGCTGAGATGTCCATCTTAATTTTCTTTAAATCTCTGACATTAAACAGAGCAAGTGCCAGGGGGTAGGTTGGTGTGGACCCAGGATGGGCCCTGGAAATGTGCCATCTAGAGCCCACCTGCGTGCCTGAGACTTCTGCCCCAGGAGATGGAAGAGACAAGCCCAGATGCCTCCTGCCCATGGGTGACATCCCCTGTGGGCTGTGCTGGGGTCTGGCAGTGCCCTTGAGCCATCCAGGTGGGTGTGAGCAGGTGGCTGCAAAGGCTTCTGGTGGGCACCACAGACCTGTTGTTGATCTGTTCCCACAGCCCCGCAGGCAGATTAAAACCTGGGAGCCCAGAGGGTGCTTTGAGGTGTAGATCCCACAGGAGATGGCTGGGAAGAAAACTGCTGGGCAGGATGTTTTTAACCATTTTTAATGTTTGGATAATTTCTTGAACTTTTTGGTGATGTATGTGGACGCTGGTCGCTGCCAGGGTTGTGTGTCCTGCTTGGTTTGGTTTCTCCTCCAGGAGAAACCTCCCCCTGCAATGGATGCACAGAGGTTGCACAGAGTTATGTGCTTCTGAGAGAAGAACATGGTGCCTGGGCCTTGATGGGCAGCAGCAGACTTTTCAGTCCCACTGGAAATCCTGGATGAAGCAGGATGGATACATGGGATCCCTGCCCTGAATTGTGCCCGTGGTGTGGCTGTATAGGAGCCCTTGGCTTCCTTCTCCCTTGCTAAAAACCTTCAAAGTCTTTCAACAGGTAACTGTTGTTTGGAAGAACACAGAGGCAGTTGGTCTGGCTTAGGGAAAACTTAAAAAGTGGGAGTCTTCCAGAGCAAGATGACACTGGAAAGTGGAAACACTGCAGTGGGTGAGAAAGATCTCCATGGTTTTATCTGGTTGCTGTGCTGGAAGATGCTTCACCCACCTTGAATGGGATGAGTGCATCTCTGTGCCCAGGTTTTGGCAGAGATCACATTCTGTCTTTAGCTCCAGCTGTGTTTGTGTGGATGTGTCTCCTGCCTGGGAAGCCACCTACTACTCAGTACCTGTGAGAGGTGACCTTGCCTTGAGGCACTGGTGCTCATTTGCTGCTGGGCTCCAGCCTGGGTAGCACCAGAGCATTGGCCCTGGGCAATGGAGACAGCCCTGGCCATTGCACCAAGCTGGAGGTGGCTCCCTGGAGGTGGGCAGAGCTCCCACACTGACAGGACACACAGATGAAAGGGACAAAGCCAGCCCTGCTGCTAATCAGCAGCAATCCTTATGCCAGATGTTAACCCTGTCCACTTCCCAGGGCCTCAGAGCCAGGCAGCGTGCATTGGTGGCACGGTGACACCAGGACTGGTGCCAGGATGGCAGGTGCTGCCCTCCTGCCTGCCACTGTCACTGAATGCTGCAGGATGCTGGAAGGTTTTGGATGAGGCTTGGGACAAGCTGCTGCTCCTGCTGCAGGGCTGAGATCCCAGAGGGACGTTGGTGGCAAGGGTGGGGTTTTCCCTGGACAGAAGCTGCTGCTTGGACTTGTACAAGAGGTGCCATAAAGGATGGGTTACATTCATGGTAGGGTGGATACTGGGTCCAGTGGGATGGGTGTTTTGGCATTGGTAGGATGGGGCTGTGCCCACTGTGGCTGTGCTTTGGGAGCTTTGAGGCTTCCACCAAAGCTGCACTTCTTCCCACTGGGCTGGATTTCTTCTTGTTTCACTGCAGGGTAGGAGACAGGGATGGAAAAACCTGTAGGAAAGGCAGGATTATGTCTCCCTAATTAGTAGGGGCCTGATTATCATTTCTTCCCAGAGCTCTGGTAATGATTAAATATGTGGGAATTATCTTTTATTATTTGTATTGCATTATTATTTAGAAGGCTGGGACCCTGTTTGCTGTGCAGACAGGGAATGACAGTCCTTGCCAGGAGGAGGAACACTGTCTCTGGCGTCCTGGTCTGGGTAGATTGGGGGTTGAGCTCTGTGTGCCTGTGGCATTACCCAAATTGCTACAGCAACTCTCCACCCCAGCACTTAAAAGAATTTAAAGCATTGAATTGTATGTCTTTTTGCTTGCATGTGAGTCACATCTGTTTTAGTATGGGGAAAAAAAAATTAGTGTGTTACTCTGACCTCTAGAATCACGATTTATATAAAGATTTAAAAATACATATATGTTTTTTTGGCACCAGGATTGTCAAAGCCCAGGCACTGGCCACTGCTTTTAGATGCTCTGGCTTTATTGTTGGAGGGCTACAATAAAGCAATCTTGTTAGGTAAACATAATGATGTTATGAGCCACCATCTGCTGAAGAGCTGCTGCGGGGAGCAGTGGGAGCTGCCTGCTGTACTGCTGCTCCCCTGCTACTTCCTGCTGGCTGCTGTCAGATGTGCCCTAGGAGAAACACGAGTGCCTGGTATGGATGGAGAAAGGGCTTTTTCTTATGGCTTCCTCCCTCTTGATCAGCTGGGACAGGAGCTGTTGAGCCCTTCCCACTGGTGAGGACCAATTCCCCCTGGAGTAGTGAGGCTTTTGGAGTGATGGTTGGGTCATTGGCAAGCTTCCCAAAAACTGGGCCACCACATTGCTGAGCTGTGGAAACCCAGATGTGTTGGAATGCTCTGGTCTGTGAGGACATCACAAGATGCCACCAGGCCCCTGGGTCCCACAGATCATCCTTGCTCCCACCCAAGCAGTGGGACACCATCCTGGTGGCAGCAGGGACCCCCGTGCCCCCCTGGGTGCAAACTTGCAATCACTGGCATGAAGGATTGCACTTGGTCGGCAAAATATGTGAGGAACTTTGCTTGTTTAAAATGCCTTTGGGGTTTGGGTCTTAAATAAACATCCTGGTTGGGGTTTAGGTTGGAGGTTTTCATCCTGGGAAAGGCAGGCGTGGGGGGAAGGGAGCTGCACCAGTGCCCCGAGCCTGCGTGCACCTTCTGACAAGGTTAAAAATTGGCTTCATTAGAAGAGGATCACTGGAAATAAATTGCTCTGCACCCTTTAGGGGAATTGCTGGGCTGTAATTTCATCTTGTCTTTCTGGGGAAAAATGCCCAGAAACCCTTTAAGTGAAATTACAGCATTTTACCCTGATCTAGAGTTTGGTGGTTTTGCCCCCCAAAACTTGTTTAGCTCCATGCCCCCAGATGAAGTTCATCCAGGATCTTGAAACATGGAACCATAGAATGGCTTGGGTTGAAAGGAACATTAAAGATTATCTTATTCCAGTCCCCTGCCATGGGCAGGGACACCTTCTGCTGTCCCAGTCTGCTCCAAGTCTGGCCTTGGACACTTCCAGGGATCCAGGGGCAGCCACAGCTGCTCTGGGCAGCCTGTCCCATCAAATGGGGGGGTTAGCTGGGGTTCACTGCATGTGCCAGGCCCCTGCCAGCCCTGCCCCACAGCTCCTTGGGAGATGCCAGGCTGGGACAGGAGCATGCTGAGCATCAGGGCCCTTATGAAACAGCATGGCCCCAGCAGAGTGCCCCAGTGCTGTTACTACAGATCCACAGGCAGAGGTGAGTGGGTGGTGACCTTTAACAGGACATCAAACATTTATTAAACCTGTCAGAATTAGTGTCGGGCTGTTTTGGGGTTTTTTGTTTGTTTGTTAAAAATGAGAGGGGAGAAAAAAGACATTTAAGAGAGACAAGCATGACTGCTGTCATGAGCTGATCAGCCTGATGCATCCCATCCCACATGAGCTCTCAAAGTGAAGACCTGGCTCTGGGGCAGACCCAGTACCCACCTGTGCCCTTCCCAAGGCTCCTGCTGGATCCTGCTGCATCCATTGCCCCCACCTTCATCTGTGCCCCTCAAATACTTATTGGTTAGGTGGGCTAATTTTTCCCCCCACCTGTCTAAAGGTTTATTCCTTTGGAGGGTGGGAGAGTGAGATCAGCCCCACTCCTCACTGGTGCTGTCTTTCCACAGCCACCCACCAGCTTTCCCTATGCCACCCATCTGAAGGTTATGTGCTCTCTTGAAAACTTTGTTTCCCCACATTTTCTGTTGTAATTTATGTACAATACCACTGCTTGTTGAAAACCAAGGTCTTTATCTCTGTGGGAATTACACCTGCAGAAATCCAGCCCTATTGCTGCCTGCATGAGGCTCTCCATGGTAAAAGACAGCTCCAGTACCACTGCTGTAATGCAAATGTTTCCTCTGTTTTCACATCTGTCAAGGGTGATGCTTGTCTCCCCTCTGCACCTCACCTCAGCACTCTCTGAGCATCACCTGCTCAGGTTGGGGCTTGAACCCCAATAAATTTTCTCCCCATCATCATTCATTTCTAGCAGCATAGGTAGAATATGAATATATTTTTTCTCCTTGTGGTTAATTTTTTTTTCTTTTTTTCTGCAAGCAAGATGCATATTTCAACACTTGCTGACCTTTGAGAGTACCATGGACCTAATGTGGTGATGCCAATGGACAGAGCAGAGAGTGTGTGTCCCACAGGGCCAGGGGTGCCTGTGGTCAGGGCTGGCAGTGCACTCCTGGAAAGGGCTATTTTTAACTGCTGGGCTGGTGCTGGGTTGCTGTCAATGCATTTGAGCACGTAGGCGTCCTTTATTATTTTGAACGTGATCATTCAAAATAATGTGGAATTGTCTCTGCTCTGGGGAGCTGCTGCTGTGGATGCTGCAGAATAAGGCTTTTGCATGTTGTGGGGTCTCATCTGTGTCAAGACTGGATGGACTTTGCTGTGGCATTGTCCCCATGGGGCATGGGAGCTTGTGCCTGTTGACAACTTGAGCTGGCACTTTGGAGGTGCAAAGAAGAGCAGAAGGGAAAATGTCTCCTGTTAGGGCTGCAGGTGAGGAGAGCAGGGGAGGGTGACTCTTCCTGGTGCTGGCTGATGGCTTCCTTTGTCTACATGTGCTGCCCCATGTCCCCATGGCTCCACACTCCCCAAAACCAAAAGGGCAGCCACTGGTGCATACAGCACTGCTTGTCTGTGAGCCAGGACACATTGCTGGGCTCTCTGTCTTCTTCCTCCTCCCCATAACACTGTTTGTGCCTGGATCTGGTTCAGGGAGTGCCAAGCTGAGCCTATACCCCCAGTGTGCTCCTTGCCTGAAAGCCATTGTGATATCTGTGGAAACCCTTCCAGCTAACACCATTCCTCTCAACCCTATGTTCTGGGTGTGCCAACGGGTTTTCTGTCCTCCCCCCTTTACTAACCCACTTTTCCAGTGATGCTGATAGTCATTTAGGCCTAGGAACTTCCTTCCCAGCAATGATTTTGCTTTCTGCTTGAGTCTGTGCAGTGGCACTGGTATTTGGAGTAGCTTAAAGGATGCTGTGGAGAGACAGGCTGCCACTTTGGGGTGCTTGGTGTCCTCAGCAGCAAGGCAGTGGACATGGGGGCTGGGGGAGGTGTTCGTGGGGATGGAACCCTCCTTGGGTTCCCCATCCAGTGTCCCTCCTTGGAGGTGCTGATATCTGGGGATGGTGTTTGGGGCTCTAAGAAGTGCTCCTTGAAGATGCTGGAGAGATGCAAGATCACACTCAGCTCCTGGGCAAAGCCTCTTCAGGGTGGTTGAGCTGGTTTCTCCTCCCTGTCCCAAATCACTGGCCCTGGGTAGAGGTTAAGGTGCTTCCTCCCATCTTGAGGAAAAATAGCATTTTGTTTTGAATCAGTTTTTGGGGCTCTGTCTGGGTCAACAGGTTATCAGAGGGTGAGGCAGGGTGGCTGAAATAAATCCTGTTTATATATTTACCTGCCCACTATGAAGTAGCTCTGTGTTTACCTGCTCTGGCTGCGTGTGCAGTGAGAGCTGTGCACAGCATTCACACCCTTGCTGCACCCCTTGCCTTTTACTTCCCACCCATTGAAGAAGAACTGATTGAGGAATCAATTCACAATCCCAAGGGTCCAAATGTTGATGCTGTGGTTGCTGTGGAGTGGGGATGGATGAGGGTGAGTGTGCTGCTTCCTGTACTTCTGGCTGAAGCTGGAGGTGATTAGGGGGTTTTGGTGTTGGGGTGATTTGGTGTTTGGAAATTCTCTTTTTTTATCGGTTCCTACAAGTTTTGTAGCATATGAGGCTGCGTGGGTCCTGACAGGGTTTGGGTCTGTGCTCAGCAGTGTCCTGAACTGGAGGATGGAGAAGCTGAGTTGGTCTCTGGGGGTGCATGCCCTTGTTGCCCATCCCGTGCATGATCACATTGAAGGGTTCCCATTTTTCAACTCAACAAGCCCGTGTACAAAAACTAAGCTGTGAACCCCAAAAACAAGCCATATACTCTCTGCCTTCTTCATCACAAGGTGCTCTTCCTTTACTCAGCCCCCAAAATCTCTTTTTTGGGGCCCAGACCCACCCTCCCTGGTATAACACCTCCTGGAAGCATCACCATCCAGGAGCTAAGTCAGCATCAAGCCGTATCTCACACACACTCTCATGGTTTCATGATGCAGATATATTTATTTTCTGTTATTTATGAGGTGCCTGAGCCAAGCTCTTCCTTTGCCTGGAGGCAAGGAACCAGGGTGCTTTATGGCTGCTTTGGCACCCCAGTCCTGCCCTGGGCACCCCAGGAGGTGGTGGGTACTGGACCTTGGGTGCTTATTTCCCTGCCCTTGCATCTAAAGTAGGCTCTGAATTTGGGACGCTGCTTTGTCGGGCGCCAGCGCTGCCGATTAAGGGAAACGTGCCACAAGGCAGGTTTGCTTTGCAGGATTAAAAGCAAATAAATATTTATGCATTATGCAAAGCAGCTCTGATAAGATATGTGTGTCATTGGGAATTTGAAGCAGTTTCAACTTGGCCCTGAGATGAAGGGGTGTGTATGTCGATGTGGTATGGGGGCTTAAACGGATGTTTCTTCTCCTGCTGCAGAAAAATAAAACTAGAGGGAGAAAAACAAGGGGTTTCTTGCTTCTTGGGCTGCTCTGGTCTTGGGTTTCACCATCTCCTGCATCCTTGTATCTTTAGCTGCAAAAATGGAGAAGAGCCAGGGAGAGAGAGCAGTGCAGGCAGCATTTTGGATGCAAATATAATGCTGGCCCTGCTCCTAATATTCACTGTGTTTACACGTAAATGCAAACAACTGTTGACTTAGTTTCAATAGATAATGTATTTCATAACACAATGGAAATGAGAATTAAGCTGGAATTTAGCAGGAGGGAACATGTGTTTCTGCAAGACCTTGGGCTCTGCTGGCCCCATGGTGTTGGGGGACACCTCTGCCAATGATTTCCCTGGCTAATCCTTTCCAAAACAGTGTGAGAGGACAAGGCCTGGGGGACTGCAGGTTCAGGGAGCTGGGCTGACCCACTGGCAAACAGGGGTTGTAGGGACTGGGGCTGATCTGGGCCAGTTTCTTCCTGGGAAAGAAGGACCTCGTGTGCTCTGGGGTGGGTCGAGGTGTCAGGGAAGGGAAATGCTGTCCCAAGCTGCCATCTTCGAGCCTGAGTGATGACAAGTCCTGGGAAGGAGGAGCTATCAACAGCTAGGTCACCTTGTCCCGATGTGACTCCAAGCAGAAGCACGTGGGAGAGGACCTGCCTTGTTTTTGGGCCAGATCCTGGCCAGCCTGGAGCCATCCTCACAGGGCTCCCTGGGGCCAGCCCGGGCAGCCTTTGGGTCAGGGCTGTGATCAGAGCCTCTCCCACTGCATCTGCCCTAGGCTGGCACACTCCCCACCCCACTGCAGTCCAAATCCCTGAGGGAGCACTAGTGAGACCCTGGCAGCACAGCAAACCCCTGCAATGCTGTGCTGTCCTGGCCAGCTGAAGGTACTGCTACACACACTACACACACTACTACACACAGCTCCTCCGAGCCCCCAGGGGCAGAGGTGTTGCTGGGGGTTGCAGCCAGTCTCTGGATGTGGGTCTGTCCCATCCATCTGTCCCTGTCCCTGGCTAGCTGCCATCAGCACAGCAGGGCTTATGGCACTCAGGGCTCAGTGTTAAAAAAAAACCCCAAGCCTTTGTGAATGTGGGGGTAATCTTGTGGTGTACAACCAAGATGTATTAGACATTGGAGAATCGCCCCACAGGAGCTGTGGGGATGGTGACACTGGTGGGGACACCTTGCTCCACCAGCCAGTGGGGTCCCTGGAGCTGCAAAGCAGGACCTAGTGTTGCTGCCCCAGCTGGGATGCTGCCCCAGCCCCGCTGCCATCCCCAGCGCTTCCCTGTCTTGCCTCACCCTGGAAGGTGATGTCCCTGCCTGGGGTTGCTGAAGCTGTGGCACCCACAGCTGTTTGGCTCTGGCAGCAGCAGTGACACGGAGCCTTGGCAGGGTTTGCACGGGAAAAGGCAGGTTTTGGGGCTGCAGTCATGGCCAGAGGCTGCCTGGGGAGGAAATGGGGATCCTGGCTGGCGGCACCTCCCAGGCTGCACTGTCAGTACCTGCCTCACTTGACGGGTCACACCAGGGCGGGGACATGCTTGGCTTCAGCCAGGACTCCTCCACTGCCAGTGTGAGTCACCTGCCCTGTGCAGGGTGCCCAGTTCTGGGCAGGCACTGAGGCTGTGGGTGGCAAGGAGCCATTGGCAATAGCTCTCTACACACATGCTCCCAGCTGTGGGGCTGGGATGACCCAGGACCTGCTCTCACCTTTGTGACTCATCCCATAAAATAAAATTAAATAAGGGAAAAGGGAGTGAGGAGCAGGCAGGAGTGGGAAACTCAGAGAATTGGATGCTCCCATCTCCGAGCCTGCTTTCATCCCTTTAAAAAGCCATTTTATTTTTTTTAATGAGTTTATTTATGTAGCCAGCCTGGATTAGGAAACAGCCCATCCTGTAACACATGGAATACTCAGTGCTGAGACACCAGTAACCAAGAGAAATACTAGAGATAAAATTAAACATAATGAGATTATGTGGCATCTCTCTGTCAGGGACCACCTTACGCAGAGCAAACTAATTGCCTGTGCAGAGCAGAAAGTGGGTGATGAGCACTGTCTGGGAGCTGGGGAGGGGCTGTGCCATCATCTGCAGCTTTGCAAAAGAAAAAACCATTGGGATTGAGTGCTGAGGAGCAAGATGAGGAGCCCAACAGCTTTTGAGGGACTGGGATGGTGCATCCTCTGCTCAGCCCTTGTGGACTCATTGTCCCCAGCAATGAGTTGCTGCTGCTAGCTTTTTGTAAATTTGCAGTTTGAGTAGCTTTTTGCTAGATAATAATTAATAATAATAATAATAATAATAATAATAATAATAATAATAATAATAATAATAATCTGGAGCCGTGTCTGATTAGATGGACAAGGTGGACGTGCCAATTGAGGCAAGAGCCAGGATATGGCATTGAGCACTGTTCACAGAAAGCAAACCCCCTACCAGGGTGTGGGGCCAGGGCTGCAACACCAGGGGCATCATATTTATGGGATTTTTCCTTATTTAGTGGGGGGAAAAAATATTTTTAAAAACCAAAAAAGCATGTGTCTGTGTAATATAAAATTCAAGTTAGGCTCTTAGTGATTTCATGGAAAACAACAGGCTTTTTATATTGGCTCTTGGGGTAGGAAGAGAGCAGGCTAGAATAAAGATTTACAGTCTTTGGGAGATTAAAGGCCCTTGGTACATTGTTCAAATACCACGAGATTAGTTTCCAAGGAGACGGATACCAGTTGCCATAGGCACCGGGGGCCAGGAATTAGGATTGCGATTTTTTATCCTGATCACGCAACCAGGAGCTGAATGCTGTTAAAACTGGGCTTTAAATAACCCCGGTGTTAGTGTATGCACTGCTGAACCAGAGGCAGGGAACAGAGTCTGCTTGCCTTCCCCCTGCCCCAGCACCCACTCAGGCATGCAAGGTGGGACCCAAGTGCTGATGGAGGGGTGCAAGGGGGCACAGGGCTGGGAACCCAGGTTGGTGCAATCCCAAGACCTGCCTTGCAGGTTGTCCCGTGGCTTCTGAGTTCATTTCACCTCATTTTTTCACTGAGCAAGGGTTTGCCAGCATCTTCTTGCAATAACCAGCAGTCATGGTGGTGCAGGAGCCAGGGATCCTCATCGATTCATGGGATCAGGTGGTTTGGAAGGGACCTTAAAGGTCATCCAGTTCCACCCCACCCCCGACATGGGCAGGGACACCTTCCCCTAGACCAGTGGGACGTACCAAGGGGTAGAATTATCAGCCTGCTAATTTTGGCTTCCCCATGCCACTTGCTTCTGGGAAGTGCAACCTGAGCCCTGGCGTTTGAGGTGCCGGTTCTGCGTCTCTCCTTCTAGGAACTGCCAAGCAGCGGGCTTTTGTACGGGAAGGGGTGCTGAGCTCCCTGATGCAGGCAGAGTTCTGGGGCTGGCCATCCCCCTGGGGAGGGAGGCTCAGCTCTGGGAGCTGTGCAGGCACCCAGGTCCCTGTGGCTGGGTGGTTCTGCTCACCCACCAGCCACCACCAAGCTTATCATGGCCTTGCTGACCCCAACCATTCACAGGGGGCTGCTGTGGCAGGATCCAGCTTTCCATGCTTGTGCTTTCAGCATCCCTCCCTGCTATGGTGGGAATGCTCCAATTAACACTTTTTTGCACCTTGTTTTTCTTTAAAATTTCTTTAATAAATGAAGAAGCAGTTGCTGGAAGCAAGAGCTTCTGTGCCTGCCTGCTGTGAGATTGCAGCGTAGAAACTTGTCTGGAGCTGAAAGCAGTGCTGCTGGAGCTCCACAGGCAGAGTGATCCCCCAGCAGCTGCCATGCCATGGAAGTGTTTATCCTGGGGGAGATGAGATACAGCTTCTGAAGGGCACTTGATCCTCTTCTATCTCTCTTTGCACTAGACAGAAGCCTACTATAATTTTATTATATTATATTAAGGTATGCACCTAGAGTAGGCTTAAGGAAATCAAGGTGGTAGCAGAATGTAATGCCCTGGTTGGAGATGGAAAGTGAAATTCCTGTGGTAGACACTTTTCCCTGTGGGAGCCCCCAGTTTGCTCTTTGCTTCTTTTATAAGGGGGACTAAGCCACAGCAGGTGCCAGATTATCCAGGAAAGCAGAGCTGAGGCAGCAATGCTGGTGAATGTTATAGTGCCAGTGTGTATGTGAGGAGGTTTTCCAGCAGGTGCCTTGGGATTTGTGGGTAAAATAAAACAGGGGAGGAGGTGTTGGGTCATGAGAGCTTGCTCTGCCCTGTACTACCCACTTAGAAGGAAGCAGGCAGGGGAGATATAGGGTTTGGGAGAGCCAACAGAGGCAGCGAGGTAAGAGCTATGGGCACAGTGGGCATGCAGGCACAAAGCAGTGCTTGCATCCTCACTGTGCTGGTAGCACTGTGGCCCAGGCTGCACCAGAGGGTGTTTGCCCCCCAGCTCTGCTGCTTTCAGTCTTTGGAGAAAGGTATCACCTTGAAAAGCTGATATCAGCTTGACACCTTTCAGTCCTGGAAAAGCTGGGACAGGAGCACTCTTTGCTGGGTTCAGAACTGGCTGGAGGGCTGGCCCAGAGGGTGGTGGTGATGGTGCTGCATCCAGCTGGCAGCCAGACACCAGTGCTGTCCCTCAGGGCTCTGTGCTGGGGCCAGTCCTGTTTAATATCTTCACTGATGATCTGGATGAGGGGATTGAGTCTACCACCAGTAAATTTGCAGATGACACCAAGCTGGGAGTGTGTCGATCTGTTGGAGAATGGGAGGGCTTTGCATAGGGATCTGGACAGGCTGGATGGATGGGTTTAGTCCAACAACACAAAGTTTAACAAGTCCAAGTGCTGAGTCCTGCCTTTTGGCCACAAAAACCCCCTGCAAGGCTCTGGGCTGGGGGTGGTGTGGCTGGACAGTGCCCAGGCAGAAAGGGACCTGGGGGGACTGGTCAGCAGCCAACTGGACATGAGCCAGCAGTGTGCCCTGCTGGCCAAGAAGGCCAACGGCTCCTGGCCTGTGTCAGGAATGGTGTGGCCAGCAGGAGCAGGGAGGTCATTGTCCCCCTGTACCTGGCACTGGTGAGGCCCCACCTTGAGTGCTGTGCCCAGCTCTGGGCCTCAGTTTGGGAAGGACGTTGGGACGCTCGAGCGCGTCCAGAGGGGGCAACGAGGCTGGAGAGGGGCTGGGAACACAAACCCTGTGAGGAACCACTGAGGGAGCTGGGGGTGTTCAGCCTGGAGAAAAGGAGACTCAGAGGTGACCTTATCACTCTGCAACTCCCTGAAAGGTGGTTGTGGTCAGGTGGGGTTGGTCTCTTCTCCTGGGCAACCACTGACAGAAGGAGAGGACACAGCCTTAAGCTGTGCCAGGGGAAGTTTAGGTTGGACATCTGGAAAAAATTCTTCACTGAAAGAGTGACTGGGTGCTGGAATTGTCTGCCCAGGGGTGGTGGAGTCACCAGCCCTGGATGTGTCTAAAAAAAGACTGGACGTGGCACTCAGTGCCATGGTTTAGTTGATGAGGAGGTGTTAAGTCATAGGTTCGACTTGATCTTAAAGATCCTTTCCAACCTAATTCATCCTGTAATTCTGTGAAAAGTAGCAAAACAAAAGGGAATTTTTGGATGTGTGGAGAGGTGTGGCAGCAGTTATTGGGCAACAGTTGGACCAGGTTTGGGACTGGGGGTGCATGGACACCCACGTTTAGGGGTCAGATGTATCCTCAGCAGATGCTTCTCACACCAGGGGCGTGTGGCAGCATGACACCTGGGGTCCCTCAAAACCCGGAGCTCCTTGCTTGTCCCAGGAGGGCTGTGCTGCAGGGGCACCCACACACAGGGCATGGATTAGGGCTTTTCAGGGTGTTTAGACAGTTGAGGGTATTTCTGGGCATTTTGTGAGTGCCCTGGACCATAGTTATATCATTGTACCACTGACATTGGTGCCGATGGAGCAGCTCACCAACCACCTCTTAGGGACACAGCAAACCATCCTGGCATGGGCATGATTTGCATGGCTTGAGATGGAGATGATGCAGCCTTCACAGAGGCTGAAGGCTGGCACTGAGTTAGGTGTAAGGGATTATAGGGTTTAGCTGGGCAGGACAGGTGGGTTAAAGCAAATTGCCCCTGTGGAGCAGGTATCTCCCATGCTGCAGCAAAAAACCCAAGGACAGCTATCTGGCAAGCGTGGGACCGTGCCACAGTGCTCCTGCATCCAAGATGGCTTTGGTCACATCTGCTCCTCTGATACCAGTTTTAGCTTAAGCAATGAGGAAAAAAACACAAAAGGAAGTTCAGGCCTGGTCCCTACCCTAGCTTTTGCCTTTGCTGTGTCTGATGTGGTTTCCAGGGCTTTTTGCTCAAATGGCTCCAGCTCACCAGGCACCTCACTGATCACAACTACCTGCAAAAAGGACCTCCAAAATTGGATGGAGTGGGACAGGGAAATACCCTCTGAGTCACTGCCCCTTCCTCACTGGTGGCATAACCCTTAGTGTGGGTCCTGCCCCAAAGCAATGTCCCTGGATGGGGCACAGGTATGGGCCCCTCATTTGGAGCAGGGACACTGTCCTGGTACTGGCAAAGGACATTATTTCTCCCTCTGGCTCCAATTAGGGTGACTCCTGATCCGTTTTAAAACATTAATGATAGCCAGGGCTAACTGCTAAAGTATCTTCCAGAGTCAGTGTAAGCTTTAAAAATTCCTTTAAATGTTCCCTCATGGAGTAACAGGCAATTACAAATAAAATCACTGTCATCTCATCATTATGTTCATGGGCTGGTAGAGTCCTCCCAGCATCCAGGCTTGAGGGACTGGTCCTGCTCCCTTGGTCCTGGGAGGATGGAGATGGCTGAATGTGGTGTCCAGCATCCTGTGGCCTGTCAAAACATTTCAGGTGGCCAAGAAACCCAAGTACCTTTAAAAGTCTCCCACCCCCAGCTGTGCTTTCCCCTGCTCTAATATACCCTCAGGCTGCCCTTCCACTACCCAGGAGGGTAAAGGGCCATAATCCATATGAGGACCAACCTCTAAAAGATATATATAAAATAAATAAATAAAAAAAAATATATATTTCATATAT
>VZRH01008089.1:185284-257785 GCA_013397555.1 Urocynchramus pylzowi
ATCTTATATATATGTATATATATATAATGTATATATTTTTTAATTTATTTTGCTGGAACTGGGTTTGGTTCATTTGGGCCTCCCACCATCTCATCAGAACCACTGAGGCAACAGGTAGAATTTTCCTGGAAAAATGAATAAGCAGATAATTTCCTGCCACTATTGTGTGGAATTGTGGGCAGGACCAGTGCAATGGTCAGGTTTTTTCTTTCCTCTTTTTTTTTCTTCTTTTTTTTTAACCCCCAGCTGCTCCATGGAAACGTTAGAGGGACTGGTGAGGGGATGAGCCTCCTGGGGGTGCAGAGCTGGGGGACCCCTGGCTCATTCCACAGGAGTTCATGAGCTTCCCAACGTTTTTCCTTTGCTGCAGCACAGGTGATTCATGAGTGAAACTGCCCGGGGCCAAGTTTCTAATCTTTCCCAGGATTATCAAGGGAGATGTGGTAAGAGCCAAGCAGGAGATGACATCCTGTGCCAGCTGTTGCACAGCACACTGTTCCCCTGAGATTACTTTGTGGATGAGAAATAATTAAAAAATAATACAATTTGATAACTTTTTTTTTTAAAAAAACCAAACTAAAAAATGTTAAAACAATGTGCAAATACTTGCTTTGGCCCTGTGACAGTGGTGTGATGGTCCTTGAGCCAGCCTTTGCTCCTGGGGTTGAGACTCAGTTTGCAGAGGTATGATGGGGCTGTCCCTGGAGCAGGACCCCTGTGGAAGGTGACATCAACCCTCTGGTGGTGTCCCAGGGAGGGATTTCAGTAGACAGGCACGTGGAGCCCCAGGAAGTGGGGCAAGCTGCTCTGCACTCATCCTACCCACCTTGCTCCCTGTTGCCAGCCTGGACTGCTGTGAGAATGGTTTACCCTAGTTTTCCTAAAGAGGGCTTTCCCTTTAATTAGACAAACTTCAAGCCCTGTGTCTTAATTTGATTTAAATAAGCCTAGCACTTGCTAGTGGAGTTTTCTTTTCTCCCTTTTATTGCACCCTTTCGTAAATCCACTGTCATGCTCTTTGTGACCACAAATGATTGAAAGCTTTTCTGGAATATTGTCCCCCCCCATCCCTTAAAATCCCATTGTGTGGTCATCTTTTTGCTATGTTTTGGTTTTCTTTTTCTTGTTGAGAGATTCTTGCTTTTACTTAATAAACAATCAGCCAGGAGAAAGGGAATATTTTTGTCCCAATCTCCTGCAGGATAGGAAGGGGATGCAGGTACCCTGCCCCATTTCCCATTGATGTTATCCCTGTCTTTCCTATTGGTTCCCTCTCTGCAGCCAGATCCAGCTTGTGGCTTTGCTTTTTGCAGCCAAGAGAGGAGCATCTCTTCCCTGAAAGTGCTGATTCCTGTGGGAGGCCATGGCTGAGCAGGTTGGTGCAGCTCTCCAGGTGGATGCAACCAGCCCCACCAAGGCAGGGACTGCTTCTCCAAAATGCTGCTAGAAGGCAACAGCATGTTCATGTCACAGCAGCCATAGTTAGTAATAAATAGGGCACTCAGAAACAAGTACAGGCATCAAAGGAAAGCTGTTTTCTAAGCAAGCTCTTGGGGGAGTGAAGAAGAGAGTGATGCTCCCTGGAGCAGGGCTGTGGCTGTGCCCAGCTCAGCATTGGCACCACCAGCACCTTGTTTCAACAAGGCACCTCTTATTAACACAGCATCCATGAAAACAGGGAATCTCACGTTCCCTGCTCCTGCAGAGCTGTGCTCAGGAAGCTGCTTGGGAGCTTGCAGATGAAATGGGCTCTTGTCTGTCTGTCTGTCCATCCATGCAGGCACAACCTGCAGGGCTGGAGCAAGGCAGATTGCTTCCTGGTGTTGCTGCAGCTTCTTGTGATGGTAAAGCTGGAGGTGACTGACAGAGACCTGTCCCCAGCACGGGGACACCTGGGGTCTGTGCCCAGCTGCAGGACCATATGTTCAGTTTCCTGCTTTATTTTCCAAGCTGATGCCTATTTAGTCCAGGTTCCTTCCCCCCAAGATTATCACGGAGGAGATGTCCATCAGCTTTGTTAGAAAGTGTCAGATGGGTGGAAAAGGATTTTCCTGAGTGACTGTTAGTGTGGCTGAGGTTCCAGCTCTGCTGTCTGCAGGTGCCAGTGGAGTCCCAGCACTGTTTGGCTGCTTTCAAGAGCTGGCAACATGAGGAAAAACCTAGAAGGCTCATCCAGAACAATTCCTGAAATTCAGTCATTATTATTTAATGGGATTTCTCTCCCCTCTTTGTTAGCTTGTTGCAGAACCTTATAAAAGTTTGCCCAGAGAAGCTGTGGCTGTCCCATCCAGGAAGTGTTCAAGGAGCTGAGTGGGGCTTGGAGCAACCTGGGATAGTGGAAGGTGTCCTTGTCCGTGGCAGGGGGTTGGAATGAGATTAAGGTCCCTTCCAACCCAAACTATTCTGTGATTCTTTCATAACATGTGTGTGCTCAGGCACCTGCAGAGATGCCAGTGTGGGGGAGCTTGTTATTTTGGGCCAAACCCCACCATTTCCCCGGTTTCATGGGGCAGCACAGCTCTGCTTTGCATCCATATTCCTTGCTTGGACACAGGTGCAAACTAGGGCAGGAAGGTGAATTTGGGGATTTGCTGCTGCCTTTAAGCCATGTTTTCAGTGAGCCTGGGCAGCTGTGGTTATTGACTGAGTGGTAAATTGAGTTATGTGCAGGCAGCTTCATCTATATTCCCCACCTTCTGCCCATCCAGCCTTGTTAGGGATTCTCTAGCCTCTTTCATCCATTTGTGAGCACATGATTTATGATCTGGTTCAAGTAGCTTTATTTGCAGGATTCAGGCTGGCTGGTGCAACACTGCCCTCCAGATGGAGGGGTGATAGCTGGGAGGGATGTGCTGGTGCTGGGGGTGATGCTGTCTGGAGTGTGGGTGTCCCAGCATGGCTGTTTTGAGGGTCAGACCTTGCCTTAGCTTTCCTGCAGCACTGGCATTACCACGAGTTGAGCCGAGACATGAACACTGAGGTGCAGAAACCTGATGCTGTTGCTGCACTGGTGGCTGGGTCGCAGCATTTCCCCCATTTGGCTGTGAGGGATGGAGATCCTGGGCTGAGCCTCTTTTCAGATATGTGGTCCCTGCATGCCACTTCATCCTGTTCCCCCTGACACCAAGAACTGCAGAGTGGGGTGATTTGATTAGGGAATCCCTTGCCATGAGCTGCATCTCTCCCTGGGGGTGAAAGCAGAGCACCCTGTGACTTTGACCTGTTTCAGGGACACTTTGGGTGGCAGGCTCTCCTCTTGCCCAGGATTTAGAGCAGGAAGCACAAGGGTGGTCAGCACAGTGTCTTTGTGGGGACAGAGCCATCACCCCCTGCTCACAGCTGCCATCAGAGCTTGGGCACAGGAGTGCTCCCTGCCCTCTTCAGCACCACATCCTCTGGCTTGCATGGCCACAGGCTGGAATGTGGGTGTCCCACCAAGCAGCTGGTCCAGTGGCCCCTGTGGTGGTGGCATCTCCTCGAGGGTGAGCTCCAAATGCAGAGATGATCTGGCCTCTGCTGGTGCACACAGCGTCAGCTCCAGGGTTTGATTACAGCTCAGCAGCTTCTGCAGTTATCTGCCTTTAGCAGAGGGCTCATGGGGATTGTGGGGTTCAGGTTGCTGTGGCCTCTCTGCATGCCTCAGTTTCCCCTGTGTACCTGTGCCAGCATTGCTCCCGTAGCACACCATGGTGGTGGGGCTTCTGTGGTGGTGCTCAGCTCCAGCTCTCTGTTACTCTCTGTTAATAACAGTGATGCACAGCTCTTTCATTTTTTTTTTTTCTCTTTTCAGGTGAATATGGCCTTGGCAGGGAAGCCTTTAGATGTGACACTCACCACCTCCAGAGCTGACCAATGGAATATGGTTTTTCCCCAGAGAGACGAAATCATCACCAGCTTAGTGTCTGCCTTAGACTCCATGGTAAGAGGCCAGTGGCACCCCTGTCCTCATCCCCCTCCCTCCTTTGGCCTCCATTTAGCAAGGCTGTCTGGGTGCAGGGCTGGCACACGAGGCCTGGTGAGCTCATTCCACTCTCCTCTGCTGCTGGAAAGCCCAGGGAACTGCTGAGAAACAAAAAACCCTTTCCTGCCCTGACAGCCATAAGGATCATAAAGTCAGCACAAGTTAATCTCAGATGTGTATTGTTTTCCCATTAATATTTATGTTGGTATCAACTGGCTGTAGGGTGGTTGGCTTTTTTTTCCTTGCTGTTTTACCAATGTTACCGTGAGCATTTACACAACAGCAGAACAATGGCTTTTTATCTCTGAGAACAAAGAAAATAACTTTCATATCTTTTGACGTAGAATTCCCGGTGGAAACCTTGCCTAAGTCAGCCCTGCTTACATAAACAAGATAACTGTCTGGATTAAGTCTCGTGGACCAGAGCTAATCTTATTTTTAACTGTGAATGTGATCAATAAGGGAAAGCGGATGTGTAGTAACAAATGTCTGATGCAATGAGATGTGCTAAAGAGCTCTCTCTTTTTAAAGTCAAGTCATATGTAATGCATTTATCTAGGGTATGTTTTCCTCTCTATGCGGGTAGAGGTTTTTTCATTAATACCAATTTCCTTCTCTTTGACATCACCACCCCACTAAGGAGCAGGTTCCCTGGAGCCTACACACCCCAAGCAGCTTTGATGATTTATATACCTGCCATCCTGTACAACAAATTATGTTACCACAGTTTGGCTTCTTAACGAATATTCATTATTATGCAGTCCTTGTTAGGTGCTTACACAGGGGCCAGGGAGCCAAGCTGCTCCTGAAATTCAGCCTTTATCCCAACACTTCAGAGTGGCAGGCTCTGTGCTCACTGAAACCTAGCTGCCTGTGTGCCTGGTAAATAAACCACAGGGCCATCTGCATGTCACCAAGCAGGCTTAGGGTTTGGATTTGTTCTGCATCCAAATCTCACCTTAGTTATTGTGTTTATTTTTTGAGTGTTGGACTTTTTGAGCAAAATACTTGCTTTGTGACTGGGTTTTGAAAGGAGGTTTCTTAAAAAGATCTGTTTTGTGGGATTTGATTCAATGTCTCCTTGAAGAAGGTGAGCAGGAGGTAAAATGACCTAGTATAGAAGCTGGTTTAAGCCCACACAAGTGAAGCTCCTTGTAGAGGAGCTTGTAGGTGTGTGCAGGGAGCTGAAGGTAGCTTAGGGGGTTTGGTCCATATAACCCCCTGCTCTCCTGCTCCCTCCCTGGCTTCCAGCATCCTCCAAACTCCTCTGTGGGGTTGTCAATGTGTCTAAAGAGGGCTGATGCTGGGAAAATCCCCCCTTTTTTACCCATTTAAATGATGACCTGGGGATAGCATCTTCCTAGCACCAGTGCTGTAGCTATAGGAATATGACTCAGGCTGCTGACACTGATTAACTATTATAATATAAAAAATACTAATAAAAATGCATATACATGTGTATTATGTAGAGCAGGAAGGGCATGTTACATAAAATGGATTAATGGAAGAAGTTTTTTCCATCTCTTTATTGTTTTGCATAACTGTACAAGAAGAATCGTTCCACTAATCTGGACTTTGACCATATTAGTGTTCTGCAGCTGAAATAAGATTCCCGTGTTCCTTATTCCATTAGAGCTGGTGGAAAAATGCAAATTGTTATCGGTTGTGGTGTGGGTTTTTTGTTAGATTTTTTTTTACAGAAACGTTTTCTTTTAAAGAAATGCAATAAAACGTGTATTTTTAGGATAGGAAAAAGTGAAATAAAACGATGGGTAAACAGTTCTTGTTTTCCAGCTGGATATTTTTGTAGAGCTGTAAAGTCGCCGAAATTTTTAGGCGACGCCATAAACCCATGAAATGCTGACATAAACCAGAACAATGCTTTTGATGGAAGAATCTTCTGATGGGAAGAATCCCACTGGGAAATGGCAGGGGGTGGGAAGCAGGGCTGCTCCCCCATCCTGTGCTGTGCTGACCTGGTGCCTCCAACAGTGCTCGGCGCTGTCCAAGCTGAACGCGGAGGTGGCCTGCATCGCCGTCCACGAGGAGAGCGCCTTCGTGGTGGGCACTGAAAAGGGAAGGGTCTTCCTCAGCGCCCGCAAGGAGCTGCAGGCTGACTTCCAGAAGTTTTGCAGTGAGTATCTGCCCCAGCACCATCTTCCAGGGCAAGGTTGGTGCTCCAGCTGTGCCAGCTGTGACTCCTCCTGCACACGGAGGGGGTGCGGACTGGGGAACACAGTCTGCCAGTCCGTGGGGATGAGTGGTGTTTGAAGTGATGGATTGGGAGGGAGCTGCAGCCAGAGCCTCTTCCCTGCCAGGCAGGGCACTGCATGCCCTGGCTTTTCTCTCCTAAAGCATCCCTGAGGTGGCTCAGGGTTGGATGGCTGCTCTGCTGCCCTGCTGCTGTTTGCCTCCGGCAGTGCTGCCAGGGCGCTGGAGTGGTTTTTGAGGACTTAGCAGAAATAGTTTTTCCTAGTGATTCTCCCAGGAGCAGAAGGGCTTTCTTGGTCCAAGGCTTTTTTCCTGGTTTTGGAAAAACAGGAATGGATTTGATAGCTGGAAGTGTTGGTTGTAGAGTTGCTTGTATTTTTGAGGGATGAACAGTGGTGACAGGATACCTTGAGCAGGAGCTGTGTTCCCCCAGTCTCAGATCAGATTCACCAAGTATCTGAGGATACCTGTGTGTTGCAAGCCTTCTGTCCCCGCTCTGTACCTCTGCCAGTTTCCAAAAAACAGTCTGGGAGCTGAAGGGAGGGTGGGAGCAGTTCTGTGAGTGGGGACCTCGTTTCTTGGACAGCATCATCCCCAGCATGCTAGCTACTGCTTTCCTCACTCAGTGTACAAGCTGAAATGGGATCTGGTTTTGGTGGTGCTGAGGGCACCAGACCCAGATCTGCTCTACGGTGGGATGTCAGTGGGGAGAAAGACATGGTGTTGACAGAAACCACATAGGTGCTTAATCCATTGGAGAGATTGTTCAGGAAGGGTTTGCTCTGGTGATACCAGTGCTGTGAAGCTGCCCAGTCACTGGGTTGTTCACTGCATGGCTCTAGAGGAGCAGCTCTCTGCCATGGCTCTGCCCAGCCCTTCGTCCTGCTGCCCTGGCCAACTCCACTATTCCATCCTCTCACATCCTGCTTAGTTATCCTCCACTGCATTCTGCAGGACAGAAGGCATTTGGAAATGTTTCCTACATTAATGTGCAGCTCTGCCTTCCTTCCCCATCACCCACAAGATGAGGATGGCAGTGGGGTGGCCAAAGGGAGGGAACTCTCATGTGTTTCCTCAGGCTGAGAGAGGTTGTTCAGTCTGGAGAAGAGAGGGGTCCAAAGAAGCCTGAGAGCCCCTTCCAGTACCTAGAGGGGACATAATAAAAGGGGGAGAGTGACTTTTTGCCCAGGCAGATAATGTTAGAACAAGGGAGAATGGTTTTAAATGGAAAGGGGAGAGTTTTAGATTAGGTGTTAGTAGGGAATTCTTCTTTTGAGTCTTATGAGCTACTGGAATGGTTATCCAGAGAAGCTGCAGCTGCTCCATCCCTGGAAGTGTTCAAGGCCAGGTTGAACAGGGCTTGGAGCAACCTGGGATAGTGGACGGTGTCCCTGCCCATGGCAGGGGAGTGGAATCAGATGGTCTTTAAGGTCTATTTGGCCCACGCTGTTGTCTGATTCTGTGATAAATCCTGGTTGATGCCCTACTGCTGTGTGGGGGCAGAGCACCTGGCAGTAGACCCTGATTCCCCTCTCTTTGGTTTCATTTATACTTTTGTCAAAAAGAAGTAGTCATGCCTGGTTGAAAACAGAAATCTCAAGCATGGGGTTTGAGTAAAGTGGATGATGCTGCAGACAGGGTGAAATGTGATAATTCTGTCTTGAATTATAGAGGCCCAGGCTCAACTCCACTCCATAAAGCCCCTACAACTGGCACACAGTGGAAGGTACCCCTGGAAGTGCCTCTGATTTCTTGCTGCCCTCTTAGAAAGATCTGAAATAATCTAAAGCAGACATCACTAGGAGATGTAAGAAGCCTCTCATCTCTCTGGGACACAGACCTCACTTGAGCACCCTCCTGTATCTGAACCTCTGGTTCTGCCTCTCATGATGCAGGGGGAACTGACAGTGATCAGAATTCATGTCAGTGGAGGAAGGAGAGGCATGGATGCACTTGGAGGATGCAGATGCATTTCACAACCTTGGTAAAACACCCCAAAAAAGTTTTCCATGGCCTGTTTTGCAATGCTGGGGAGGCATGTGGAGCTTTATGGGTGGCATGATGGCTGTTTACTTTGCAGTGTCTAGTTCTCTGTGTGTCCCATGTTGCTCTTGACCATTCCCTGTGATGTCCCAGCCATGGACTTTTTCCACAGAAGGATCTGTGAGCTCCTTGAGCACCCAGGCAGCATGCAGGCCCGATTGCCAATAGGAGTCTGTCGAGGATGATGAAGGAATTAGTCCTTTGTCACTGAAAATCCCTTGCAAATTACTGTGGATAGAACAGCAATAATGCATTTGTAGTGTTTAATTTTCTGTGCATTTAGAGATGCAAAGAAGTCAATGCTGAAGATATGCTTTATTTGAGGTTTAATGGGGGAAATTAGCAGGAAATAGCTGGTATTACTGAGCTACGTGATGCTGAAGGGTAAAAAAGCCTCCAAGAAAGGTGGATTTTCTTGTCTTGAGAGATTGAAGGCTAAGCAGATTGAAACCAGAGACTAGAAATGGACTGCCCAATTAGTCATAACTGTTTGAGTCTGGCTGAGTGGGAAAAGCCAGGGGAAAGGGGGCAGGCACCAGATGAGTGACCTGGCTGCTGGCACTACTTCCTATTGCCAGTACCTTTCCCTGCACGTTGGGGGCTGCTGGGATCAACCCAGTGTGATCTCATCCAAGCTGGGGCCTGAGGTGGGTGGGAGGCCTGGGACAGCTGCCTGCTCAGCCAAAGGCATCCCCTCTTCTCACCACAGTGACTCGTGTTTCTGCTCTCCCCCGCAGGAATCCAGCAGAGGAAGGAGCAGGACGCAGAGGTGCAGAAGAAGGCAAAGGAGTGCGGGCAAAGGGTGCTCAGGGTCACCCCGGACCAGGGATCAGATGTGTACCTCCTCAGGAAGATGGTAGAGGAAGTGTTTGATGTGCTTTATAGTAAGAACCTTCATGCTTCCCTTTGGGGATATGGAGTGTCCCTGGGGCTCACTGAGCTACCCAGCACTGCCACCAGCTGTGGCTTTCATGCCAGCCTGGCTCCTTGGCGTGGGAGCCAGTGCCTGGCAGGGCATGGTGAAATGTGCTCCTGTATAGAGTTAGCACTGCACTGAGATGGGATTTGGCCACTGCTTCTTAGTTTTCCAGTGCCCCAAACTGAGCCAAAAAAATTCCTGTGCTGAATGAAGCATCCTTTGTCTCCCCTGACCAGGGGAAGCCTCTGTGATGCCTTGAATGAGATTTCCAAGCACACCTTTATCCCTGCCACTGCATCCACAGCACCTCTTTCATAGCACTGTGTTGGAGCTCTGCAGATTGACTCTGTCTTCCCTGTGGCAAGTCTATTTAAAAAGAAAACAGATGATTTTCTAGCATGTGGCCCTGCAGCCCCAGCTTCGAGAGACGAGGTGGTGCCGTTCCAGCACATGCATCATCCCCAGCAATAAAGCTTCTGCAATTAAATATAGATGACCATATGGCTGTTGGGATGGAACCCAGTGGGTTGCAGAGCTCCTTCCAGGCCCAATCTGCAGTGGCTTGAGCAGCAGCAGCACCTTCTTCTCACTCACAAGGGTCCACTGGAACCCCCGTGGAGTGGCTGGCAGTGGTGGCCATGCTGCTGGCTCATCCCCTGGCAGCACCTCTACAGCTGTGCTAGTCAGGGTAGGAAAAGCAATAGTGGCTTGGGAAAACAGAGCCCCAGTTATTCCCCCATGCTGCTGAGCGGGTTGTGTTAGTTCTGCATGATGCTCTGGGGGAGTTCAGCCACTGTGGCTGGACCAGCTGCAGAACTGGGTTTGGCTTTTCTGGCTGCAGCTCCCCGTCACCATCTGAGATTCAGGGCCTGGTAGAGCCCTGCTGGGGCTGTGCAGGGCTCCCTAGCCCTCCTGTGCAGGGCTCCCTGAGTGCAAAGTGCCCCTGTTTGTGTTTGTGATGTGGGAATGGGCACACGACAGAAGGGGGATAACGGGAGCTGCCACCAGCCACGCTGGGCTCACATGCAGGAGTTGCTGCTGCTGGCTGTTGCTGTCATCTTCCACAAGCTTCACAGACGAGGAAAGGGAGCTGGCATCCCTTCTCACCTGGGACAGACAGTCACTGGAATTTTCTGAAGCTGCTTAAAGGACTTAGAGGCAATATTCCCATTAATGGGAGCAACCAGATCCTATTGCTGCATTCCAAAGGCTGGGCCCAAGGATGAAGGAAGGGATGATGTAGAAGAACCAAGGGAACAGAATGGAGAGGGTGTTTATTGCTGGTCCAAGCTGCAGGCCTCTGTCCTGCTGCAGGGACAGTGCCAAACTTTGCTGTCCTCTTGGGAATATGTGAAATATTAAAATCTGACATACAATAAATATATAATTGCATTAGAAAAGCTTGATCAGGGTGCATCTGCATGGGCTTTATGAACCAGCCCATCCATTGGATGATTAGTAAGGCTTTTTACAGTTTCAAGGTGTATGGAGGTGCGTGGGAACACATTGGCCATGTCCTCAACCCAGCATGGCCAGCATTGCCATGGCAGAAGAAGGTTGGGCATCCCTGGCACAGTAGGTTTGGCTTTGGTGTAAATTCTGCCTTTGCTGCTGCTTCAGTAATAGCAGCTGTTTCCACCCTTGAGCCTCTCTGTGGTGAAAGCAGACAAAGCTGCTTGCTCCCCTCCCTTCATTCCCACTGGGAAGGGCCTCTCCTGGTTCAGTGGGGAGAAATACACAGGAGACAGTAGATGCCCCTTGATTCTGTTTGTAGCACTGAGAGGACTGTGAGAGTTTAACAATTACAATTCTTAGGGATTTTT
Source organism: Urocynchramus pylzowi (assembly GCA_013397555.1). NCBI lineage: Eukaryota > Metazoa > Chordata > Aves > Passeriformes > Fringillidae > Urocynchramus > Urocynchramus pylzowi. Next base: position 196,242 of record VZRH01008089.1, read on the forward strand.
TTTTATCCTTTCATCAATAAGGACTGGAAACAAATAATCTTTTAAAATGCTCTGTCAAAAAGATTCCCTCCAGAGCCGGGTAATCTCTGCACCAACAGGATGACTGATTACCAGTGGCTTCTATTAAACAGGCATTAATGATAATTATTGTCTCTTTAGCCAAACCATGAGTCTCTGTGCAGCAGTGCAAGGCTTCTGAAGGTCACCTTGACAATAACATGGTCCCCAAAAAAATATGTTTGGGGATTTCTTGAGCATTGGGTTGATAAGGAGCCACTGTGGACATTGGGAGCTTCTCCCAGTCATGAAGAGAGGTGATGAAGGGAGGTGGAGAGCTGCTAGAGCCAGCACGTTGGGACAGGGAAACTGTCAGCTTGCAGAAAGTAAACTCATGGTGTCATGGTTCAGAGGCTTATTTTAAAACTTTGGTTATTTGCTTAATTAAAATATTATCAATCCTCCCTATAAGAAGCCTTAATGGCTCGTGCAAGTTGCACATCATTAGTTATAAGGCATTCCTTCAAAGGACATGTTGAAGAAATCACTTTTAGTAAGGACTTGCTGGCAGTGTCACAAGATTTGCAGTATTTCTGTAAGATCTTTTGGTTTTGGGTTTTTTTTAAGAAGAGGGGAAAAAAGAAAAGATTGGAAAGAAAATCCACAGTATAAAATCCCTCAACAACTTAAAGGTCCTATAATCTTCTCTCTCTGCCCCTCAGCCTGGAGACGAAGGTGCAGGCACTGTATCATGCCACCAGATGTTCTGCATCTGGACACTGCTTTGCCAGACAGGTTGCATTCCTGCATGGATGTTTCTTGTGCTTCATGCTTTCAGCACCATGTTTATTGATCACAGTGGCTTGGGTTGGTTTCCAAAGTAATTTTTTCCCAGAGAGCAGCTTGAGGGTTTTGGCCATCCCTTGAAATCCTTCAGAGCAGGCTGTTTTTCTGATGGTGTTTTGCCTGCAAATTATAGTAGGGCAGCCTTGGTCTGGGCACACAGGCTCTTTATCTGGTTTAGAAAATCCCTATGTAATGGCAATGCTGCTGCTTTTCTGCTGCTGCCAGGGAAGGGAAAGCAATTTGTAGCTGACTCCTTGGGGAGATTTTGGTGGCAGAGGTAAAATGGAGCCAGAGGCACATGGTGAGGAAATGGTGGGACTATGTTGCCAGTGTTGAGAGGAGCAGGTGAGAGTTCTGGGCTGCTGGAGGTGACTGTGCAGTCAAATGTATCGATGTTCAAACTGTCTGTGAATAGTGGGATGGAGGGAGATTATTGGTTTTGGTTTTTTTCCTTGTCTGTCAAAGTGAATCAAAGCTGCTTGACAGCAACAGCAATCAAACTGTTTTCCGTTCTTCCAGGAGGTAAAATAAGAAAACTGACTAGAAATGAGGTTCCCAGAATATCTCAGTAAGCATGAGATAAAAATCATTGTGAGCTCCTCTGCCTTCTTTGTCAGCCCTTGGCTCCCTCCCACCTTGCTGATGGCCATGTACCTCACTGGCATATGGCTGGGCACTCCCAGGGGTGGGCTTGTGCCAAGTGACCCCAACTGAGGATTCTGCAGTGAAACCTGAATGATGAGACATCTGTTTATTGGCTTTTATGAGCTTTTTATTAATTAGTGCTTTTAGAAAGGAATTGGAGTGCCTTGCATGCTAAGTGCGAAGGTAGGAATGGGTTTTTTTCTCCGAGTGATCCTGTTGGTATTTCTTGCTCTTGCATTTAGTCCTCCAGCCCAGCTCAGCCATGCTCAGGGGCACAGGGTATTTGTCAGTGTGTAACTCTGTCCCCTCCCCAGGTGAAGCCATGGGGAAGAGCAGCGTGGTCCCTTTGCCGTACGAGAGGCTCCTGAAAGAGCCAGGCTCACTGGCAGTTACTGGCTTGCCTGAGGGAATCAGCTTTAAGAAACCCCTGGAGTATGATGTGAAATCCCTGATGGCCATCCTAGAGCACAGCCACAGCATCCGCTTCAGGCTAAAAAGGTAATTTTGGGGACCTCCAAAGGAGCAAGACAGCAGCGAGCCCTTGGGATGGTGGCACGGGCAGGAGATTCCCTCCCATGTCCCAGCTTCTCCTCAAGACCCACAGACCTGGGTCCAGCTGTGCCAAATCCAGCCTTGCACAGAGATTTGTTCGTGTTGGGGGGCTTGAGTCCATTTCAGGCTCATTTCTATAAAAAGTGTGTGTAAACATGCACATTAACTGCATCTTTTTATGTGTCTCTGCCAAAATTTCCACTGCGGTAAGCTAAGTGCTTTTCTGTCTCCAGAGGGATTTCCAGGGTAAATGCTGCAAGTGTCTTCCCAGGCTGAAATGGGTTTTTTAATGCCAGGCAAGGAGGGAAGTGGGGGACTGCAGCAGAGCAAACTCCCCCTTTTGGCCACATTTGCACAAGGGGTTCAGTAGTTTTAGGTGCATTTCCCCTGCATTTGCCTGGCTGGCAGCACCTCAGATCCATTCAGAAAAATGCTGAGCATGACCAAATAACTCCTCTAAAGGCTTGATGCTTCTGTAAAATCAGGCTGAGACAGCTAAAAGTAGGACACGCAGAATTTGAGCTGTCTGTGAGCTTGTGGCTCCCTGTCTCATGTGGAGCACATTGGTTTCTTCAGTCTGAAACTCATTTGTAGGCTGACTGAGCTGCCCCTTGAATGTGCCATGGGTGCTGGGGGCTGGCATAGGCAATGGAGCCAAGTGATTGTGGTCATTAAAGGGTTTACCCCTTAAATGCACCAGGCATGAAGCTGTGCAGCTTGGTCCTAGCTAAAAAAATGCTTTGAACTAACCAGCTTTGACTAACCAGCTCCACTTAAAGAAGACAAGAACTGTTTAGGTGTCTGAAGATGCTCAGGGGTTTGAGTGATGGATATAACTTCTGAATCATAAAACAGAACTATGGAATGGTTTGTGTTGGAAGGGACCTTAAAGACCATCTTGTTCCAAGCCCCTGCTGTGGGCAGCGATGCCTTCCACTATCCCAGTTTGCTCCAAGCCCCATCCAGCTCACCCTTGAACACTTCCAGGGATGGGGCAGCCCTACTTTCCCTGGGCAGCCTGTGGCAGGGCCTCACCACCCACACAGGGAAGAATTTCTTCCTAATATCCAATCCAAACCAACCCTCTTTCAGTTTGACGCCATGTCCCATTGTCCTGTAACTCCCTGCCTTTGTTAAAAGTCCCTTTCTGGCTCTCCAGTACCTTTGGGTAATGGAAGGCCAGAGTATGTTGTCCCCAGAGTCTTCTCTTCTCCAGGCTGGACAATCTCACCTCTCTCAGCCTTTCCAAGTAGGAGAGGTGCTTTAACCCTGTAGTGGTCTTCATGGCGCTCCTCCACAAGAAGCCTGGCAGCTGGTGGTGCAGCCTGTCCCACCCTCCCAGGCGTGGCTCTTCTTCCCCATCCACATCCTTGCTTGTTGCAGCTTAGCAGTGCCATGGGCTCAAAGGAACCTGTTTTTCCCTCCTCTTCTCCCTTCCTTCCCCTCAGGCCAGCAGATGAGCCCAGCCGAGAGCCCAACCCCAACATCGAGTTAACTTGTTCCTCCCTCGCCTCCAAGGGCAGCCGAGACTCTGGTGCCAACGGCCCTGTGGCCAAATCCGCCACCCAGGACGCCCCCTCCGCCATTGCCATCACCAACTTCCTCTACGGCGTCTCGCTGCCCGCCCCCGTCGCCATCGACCTCAAGCAGGAGGCGTCCTCAGGGCTGCCTGGGCCGACTGCCGCGGGCGAGGCGCTGCTGGCCCGCCCGGCCGGAGAGCTGAAGGTGCCTTCCTCACAGGAGTACAGCGACTGCTGTGGTAATAGCCTGGAGTTTGCTCTCCCATGAGGGCCTGCTGCACAGCCCAGCCCGGGCCCTGCTCGGGGGCAGGCTGGGGGTTTTGGTGTGCCTTGGGTGAAAACCAGCGTAGAGCTTGGCCTGTGTGGATGGGAGCAGAGCCTTGCCGTGCTGCACTGCCCCAGCCCTTCCCTGGGTGCCTGCAGGGTGCTGACAGGGCACACCTCTGTTTTTGCCCCAAAGTGACAGGTGCTGCGCCACCAGGCCAGAAAGGCAGCGGGAATGGGGATGGCAGGGGTTGGTCCGGCCAGCACCACACCAGGTGTCACAGGCCAGGGTGCATGGAGGAGAGACGGAAGGGGTGGCAGGGGACAGCACTCAGGGTCTTGTTGTGGTGCCTGGAGCACTGGTCAGGCTCTCATCAGCCCTTTCTCCTTGTCTCCCCTCTTGTCCAGGACAGAAATCATCAGTCTCCGGAGGTCCCCTCATCCAGAATGTGCACTCATCCAAGCGCATCCTCTTCTCCATCGTCCATGACAAGACAGGTCTGTCCTGCTCCAGCATTAAGGCAGCCTTAGTGAAAGGTTTCCCCTCACCACATCTCTCCCCAGCAGTCTCCCAGCCCTCTCCACACTCTGCAGGGACCTGGCAGTGCTGGAGGGGATGCATCTCACATTGGAGCCAAGACCTTCATCTCTGCTCCGGTCCATCCCTGCCATTCCAAGATGCTGCTAGTAGTCCTTGAGCACTGCTGGCTGCCTGGGAATTGCCATCTCTGCTTTCTGCACAGGGAACCAAGCATGGCTTTGGGAGAGGCTGCTTGCCCCAGCTGCAAACAGCACATACCTGCTGAAAACTTGGCATTATTTCCAGATTACTGAAAGCCACTAGTCTCAGTGGGATTCTGCAGCAGTGCCTGAGGGGATCAGCAGTGGGGAGGAGATTGCCATTTCTCCACCTCCACCACACCCAAGGGAAATGCAGCCTAAAAACCCATGCCTGCCTTAAAGAGGAGAAAAAATTATGGGTGGGAAGGTTGGGAAAGAGGAGAAGATGGAAAAGATCCACTTGTGAAAGGGCTGTACCTTTCAAGGCTTCATTCCAGGTGGAGTTGGCTCTGTCCAAGAGGGTATTTCATTCCAGGGCTGAGAAATTTTATGGGGTCATTTCTTAGGAATTTGCTCTGCACGTGCCAAGGAGAGTGCTTAGGTCAGGGGTTAGAGAAACCCAGACCTTATCTGCCAGCCTGGCAAAATTCGCTCAGGAGCAGGGAAATAATTTTTAAAGTCTTGTTCCTGCTTCGCAGCACTTTGCAGGAGAAAAGTGCATCTGCTGTGTATGAACCATATGGAAGTTTCTTATTTCTTGTATTTTGTTTTGATAGATAAGTGGGACAGTTTTATAAAAGAAACTGAAGACATCAACACCCTTAGGGAGTGCGTGCAAATTCTTTTTAACAGCAGATATGGTGAGTAGGAGTTAATATCCCATTATGCATCTGCAGTGCTTGTGGATTGCATATCATTATATAGCAATCATTTTTGTTCCCTAACACAGCAGCAGAAGCCATATGCTAGAGCTCCCTGCTCTTCCTAACACATTTAGCTCAGCAGCTCCCAGTCTCCTGAAGGTTATGTCAATATTTCTGTTTGGAGCCCCACACCATTGTCAGGGAATTTATAACTGGGGTGTAAAACAGCCCAGTCTGGGAATGTGGCATGCTGGATCATAGCACTTGGGCACCAGGAGTGGTGGCATGTGGCCCTTTTACATACATTTGGCAGGTAAAAAGAAGGTGGTTGTTGTTGCAGCTGCTTTTTTCTCCATCTGCACACCTTGCATATGTTGTTGGTGCTCCCTTTGCTATGGGCAGTGCTTTTGGTGTAGCTCCTGGGCAATGGGGCAGGTGGAAGCTTGGGAAATCACTTGGGGCTGGTGGGCACTTCAGCTGTGCCATCCCTATCAGGCTGCATAATTTGTGAGTTACAGATGGGCTATAGATGTGTGCTGTGTCACCTGTGAGTTGTGTATGGGCTTGAGACAAGCCCTTTAACTTGTGATTTATGTGTGTGGTGCTGGAGTGTGTCCAAAGGGCAGCAGAGCTTAGGAGGAGTCTGGAGCACAAGTCTGATGAGGAGCAGCTGAGGGAGCTGTGGGGGCTCAGCCTGGAGAAAAGGAGGCTGGGGGGGGATCTTCCCACTCCCTACAATTAGCTGAAGGAGGTTGTAGCCAGGTGGGACTCAGTTTCTTCTCCAGGTGACAAGTGATAGAATTAGAGGAAATTACTTCAAGCTGCTCCAGGAAAGGTTTAGATTGGACACTGGGGAAAATTTCTTCACTGAAAAGATGGTCATGCACTGGCACAGGCTGCCCAGGGTAGTGATGGAGTCACCATCCCTTGAAATGTTCAAAAAAAGCATATGAACATGCCACTTGGGATCATGGTTTGGTGAACGTGGTGCTGCTGGGTTAACAGCTGGAATCAATCTTAAGAGGGTTTTTCCAACATTAACTATTTTGTTATTCCACATGCCATGCAGCTTGTGAATCACAGAGCTCACAAACCTGCTGGGGTGGGTCACAAGGAGTTTGAAAATGGTACTTGGGCCAGCTCATTCCAGGTTTGAACATCACTGGGCATGTCTGGGAGTTTTGGAAGACACTTAGCTGTGTTCACTGCTGCTTTCCTTTTTGTCCCATTTCCCATGGAAGAGCTGCTCACTTTCTGGGACAAGCGGAGAAGAGGGCAGAAAGCATTTGCTCTGCTCGAGTTCAAGCCCTCACACCTTTGTTGTAGCAGCTGTAAAAGACAAAGCACTTGTGTAAATGAAAACCATGTGTTGATCTTTCAGCTGAAGCCTTGGGGTTAGACCACATGGTCCCTGTCCCATACAGGAAGATTGCCTGCGACCCCGAGGCCGTGGAGATCATCGGCATCCCGGACAAAATACCTTTCAAAAGACCTTGCACCTATGGGGTCCCCAAACTCAAACGGATACTGGAGGAGAGGCACAACATCCATTTTGTCATCAAGAGGTGGGTGGCAAGGACAGCAAAAGGAAGTGGATGGCTCAAGGGTGTCAGGGATTTGAGCTGTGCTCCCTCCATGCTCGCAGGGTTTGTTTTGACATGAAAAACTCATTTCACCCTCTTTCATAAGACAGTTAAAAGCTCTTTCCCCCTACAAACCTCTGGTTTTCATCTCTCTCTCCCTTTCTGCAAGGATGTGGCAGAGCTGGCTGTACCATGATGACCAAGCTCTGCCACCCTGTTTTAAGTGATCATGGGTGCCAAACTTTGCTGATGCCACCCCAAACATTTGAAGGTGGTTACAGCACCTTCAGTGACATTTGGTGGATGGGAGTGATGCCCCTGGGTGGAGGGAGGAACATCCATATTCTCACAGGGATTCCCATCCACCTTGTTTTTCACTGATCACTTGTGCACATCCTCTGTATCTGGTGATGAGAATCTATCACCTACAGGCCAGGCACTGTGTCCAGGTGTCTGCCTTAACACTGGGTGGGAGGAGGGGATATGTTCCTAGTTATCACTGTGCTGTGCAATCTCTCTTTGCTTCTCTGTCAGGAAAATCTGCTCTATAATACATTGATTTATTCAGTCCCTGCCTATGCAGCACTTGTGTTGTTCCATTCCTAGAGGTGTGAAACTACAGCGCAGAAAAATCCTGGACAAGGCTCCCAAGGGGGCTAAAATCACCAACACTGATGGAATTCAGGCATCCTGGAAGGGATTAGCTTTCCTGATGTCAGTTGGGAGAGAAGCCACTTTGTCCAGGCTGCTTTGTCCAGGCTGCACCAGGCTGGATCAGGCTGTGGGATGTGGCCTGGACATAGTTTGCTCCTATGAGCAAAGTAGCACCAAAATACAATATTCAGGAGACAGGTGACATCCTGGTCAGTGGTCTGCATTGGAAATTGAAGATCCAGTAACAGCTACTTTGGTCCCACTGTTTATTTTTGTAAAACCAGCTTATTACAGCCTCATTTAATAAGTTAAATTAAGACAATGACTTATAAGCAGATTTAGAGGTGCTTTAGTTAAAAAGCATATGCCATATGGTTGCTTGGCTGCACAACAGGCTAAAAGGCCTTTTTTTAGCTGAAAAATTCATTCAGTATTTTTAGAGAATGAAAAAAATTACTAGTTTGACTTGGTTTAATGCTATTCATTGGTTTAATGCTATTCATTAATTAAACCTCCAACTCAGTCATTAGCAGCATCTATTTCTAATTTTATTTTTTTTTCTCCTAGGATGTTTGATGAAAGAATTTTTACAGGTATGTTCTCCAAATCCTTTGATTTATTGCCCACAAAATTGAAAGGTTATCCAGAGAAGCAGAGTTGAAATAATGTCACTGTAAGCAGAGGAAGTGCAGGACTCATGCAGTTATGCTCAGTAGGGAGAAGCCTTGTCTGTGCCCTACACCAGGACATGCTGAGATTGCCTTTGCCTGGTATCAGTGAAAGCTCTGTACTCCCCTTAAAAATTGTGTTTTGAAGGTTTGAGTGAGAATTCCTGGTGTGAGGCTGGGCTGGCTCCTGAATCAGGCTGAGCCACAGTAGAGGCAGTATCTGTAATTTCAAGAGGAAGAAAATTACTGCTGTGTTCCTCACTGGTAAATTATTCTTTCTTTGACTTTCTTTGCTCTGTGTTTTTACTTCTTTTTTCTCTGAACTGGAGAAGCCAGACAAATTCTTTACTGTGAGCGTGGCAAGGCCCTGGCACAGGTTGCCCAGAGCAGCTGTGGCTGCCCCATCCCTGGAAGTGTTCAAGGCCAGGTTGGATGGGGCTTGGAGCAATCTGGGATTATGGAAGGTGTCCCTACCCATGGCAGGGGGTGGAACAAGATGGTCTTTAAGGTCTCTTTCAACCCAAACCAATCTGTGATTCCATGATAAGTGCTTTTTGGCAGATACAAGGAGACAGGTACCCATGCTGTCAGACTCAACCCACTCTCCAGCAATGCCCTCATACACACCTGGAATATGGAATTGCATCCAGATTTATCACACCCAGGTCCTGGATTGCCTGGGCTTGGCTCACAAGTAAAAACATGTTTTGGGGTGGTGTTTTGTTTTTTTCCCCCTGAGCTGCCTACTGCACATGCTGGTAGCTCTCCAGACACCTTCTTCCCAGATATCTCTGCCAGCCAGATTATCACTCTTGCCCCACAACAGCCCCAGCCCTAAGAGTGCTTCCTGAGCCTGGTGAGGTTGGAGCCACCCAAAGGGGACCTCCAGCAGAACCTGGAGGGGGTCCCACCTACATGGGGGATTTCTTAGTCTAAAGCCATTAATGGCTATTTTTTTCCTCAAGAAAAGGATTTATTTAAGCTCTAGCCCATCCCCAAGGGATGGAGCACTGAGCTGTGTTTTGGGATGCTTGGATTTTCCTTGCATAATGCCTGCATGGTATCTGGGGGAGGCATCATGTACATCTGCACATCAGCTCCAGGCTTGCTGATGGAGACCACTGTGCTATGGGCTTGTGGATTACATGGTAGGCAGGTGCAAATGGATATTCAGAGATGAGGAAGCAAACCCAGCAGAGCTGAGGTGGGTGACAGGTCCCACTCTCCTGACAGTTCCCTGCAGGGCTACCAGAAGCAAAACCCATTAAACCTGGCTCTCTGTGGTTTGTGTCAGCACATCAGCTTGTGCAAAAAAACCCTCATCTGCTGAGTCAGGAGGTGCCATTTCTGCAAAGACATTATTTTCTGAGTGGAGCTGTATTTTAAGTTGCCATTTGTGAAGTATCCTAAAGCTTCCCCATAAAGTTTTGCTCACCCTTTAATTAAAATACCCACCACTGCTCGGAAGCCTATTTTTGCTACTCCCCTGGGTAGCAGCTTCAGGCAGGCTGTGCTGGTGCAAGAGCAAAATTTGGTTCATAGAAAGCACAAATTAAAAGGAGCCTTTTGGACTGTCAGTAGATAAATAGTGTTTTTAAGGTTCTGTGTTTCTGCTGATGCTATTGCCAGAGCCCTGCCCTTTCTCGCAGGCTGGAACCAAAAGGAAAGTGGCATCAGCTTCCCATAGATGGAATATGTTTTAGAAGGGTGAGGATATTGTAATGGTGCTTTGAAACCAGCTAAGGGCCTTTGACAACAGCTGTTTAACAAGACACCTTGTGGTTTCTGCAGCCTCACAATGTAGTCTCACTCCCTCCTTGCCCCAGCCCTCATTCTTCAGCTCTTTGCTCACTTCCCTGACTGATTTTATTTCCTACTCTGCCTTCAGATTACTCTTTCCATCTCTAAGGTCATTGATGAGCCTTCATTTCAGCTCCTTTCAGGATGCTGAGGAACAGGGAAGGGAAAGAAGTTTTTCATGATGGCAGGATGCTTCTGTCCCTCTCTGTGTCACTGTGACAGAGTTTTCTCCTGCTGCTTGGTGGGCTTGGAGCTGGGAGACAGGGCTGCCTGTGTCTCTGCTACTCTGTTTTGTCAAGCTGGCATCCAGTGCAGCCCATCCCTTCCCTTGGGACAGGGCTCTCCCCACTTCAGGGCTTGCTCCTACAGCAGTGATCCATGGCCCTGGATTTTCTGAGCTTAGTCCCTGCCTCTTGGAACCCTTGTCCTGTCAGCCAGCCCTTTCTGGAGATGCTCTTTCCTGGCAGGGCTTCCCAGCACACACATAGTTATGGAGAGGTTTAAGCAAATGTTTTGCTAGTATTTTAACATATGTGAACCCAGTGGAATCAGCATCCTTGTCTTTGCAAGCTGGTGACACTTGAAAACCTGCTCCCCTACCCTGACCTCGGCTCTGGGACTAGGAGGGGAACAAGCTGCAACACTGGCACCTCCAGTTGCTAATCCTGGTTTTACTTTTCTCCCAAAACCCACCATGCACACCTGGCAACAGGAAGCAAATTTACCAAAGATCCAACCAAGCTGGAGCCCTCCAGCCCTCCCCGGGAGATCTCCCCCGAGCCTCACCGTGGGGCCACGCTGGAGCTGGTGGGGGCCTCTCAGGCCAACAGCAGGTAAGGGGGACTTCTGTCCCTGTTCCCTCTAAAGTGACATCCCTCAGAGAGTTATTTTGGGGCTATTAATGTGCACAGCAGGTTAGTGATGTGTTCATCAGCAATGTCCAGTGGGTGCAGGAGGGTGCCATGAGTGTGATTCGGTAAGCTGGAGCATCAGGGAGATGTTGTAACTCAATGGGAAGGCAAGTGGTGAAACTGGTGCTGCTTTCCTACCTCCCTAAAATCCCACTGCAACGGGGTAGTCAGTTAGTCAGCACAGGAGGAGGCCAAGCAGCCCCATCTTTTTGCAAGCCAAAAGTTTGGAATCATTAATTTTGAGCAAAACTGATGAAATGAGGGCCATGCCTGGGATTATCTGCTGGAACTGTCTCTGGAGTTAATGCATGACCTAAAGGACTTACCCTCAGCCCACACTGTAACAACATCCTGCTAATTAAGTGTTGCTTGTTTAGAAAGCTCACAAGGAGCCTAACATTTAATAAAGGTGGGGTTATACAGTCCAGCAGGGCAGGAGATTTTTTGTGAGAGTACCTGTTTCTGTTAAACCATGCCATGAGTTAGACAGGTCCAAAACATGCTGGCAGCACCTGTGGAGCACATATCACATAGCACACAGCTTTCCAACCCAGACTGGGAGATCCAGGAGGTGTTTGTCTCTTTATAGTCCAGTTTCCTTCATTCTTAACTCAGTGGAAGTAAGGTGTTATTTAGCCTCTAAAATCACTTTAAGGAAGAGAGGCAGGGCAGCAGTTTATAGCATTATGAACTGCTGTAAGACAAGGAACCTTCTCCCAGCCTTGCTTCACACAAATGGAGTAAAGAATGCTCCTCAGCTTCTCTGGCACAAAGCCTCACTGCCCAGCACTGACAGCTTCACTAGCTGGGGCTTCAGACAGTGCTATGTGGTTGCTAACCTGTGCAGGTCAGGATGGGGAAATAAGGTAACTTGTCTTTGTCCCATCCATGACATCTCCTGGGTTCCTTTCCTTTCTTGGCTCTTCGATGACATGAGCCTGTGACAGGCAGGAGCTCTGCTGGTTCTCCCCAGTGCTGTTTCAGGTTTGTTCCCTTGGATGTGGCTGCTGCATGCCCCTAAAGCATGTCTGGGACAGCAGAACTCAATGAGTGAGCCTGGCAATATGGCCAGTACTGAAATACCACAACTCTGGAGGGCAGAGACCTCGAGCTGCCCAGTCTGCAGGGCTGGCCTTTGTCTCCAGCTTTCTGGGTATCTTCAGCTTCTTCCCAAAGGAGGGTTTGTGGGAGATTGTTTTTTTTTTTCTTTCTGCAAATGAGGAATCTCTGTGCCTCCATAGGAGTGTTTCCATAGGAATGGGCCTCCCAGGTCAGAGTCCTGCTCCCAGGAAAGTGCAGTGTCCTACTGCAGGAGAAGGGCCAGACACTGTGAGGTGTAATGCACTCCCCAGAGAAGCCCTTCCCTCAGATTTCCTTGGTGAAAGGTTTACTTTGACCTGAAGTGGGAGAGTTTAAAACCCTTCCCAAGGCTCCCAGGTACTATTTATGCCTTCCAGACCAATGACCCTTCTTGCCTTTCCACATTTAGGAAGAACATTTCAAGAGCACTCATGGCTTGTTTTGTGGTTTGTTCTGGTGATGCTCCTGAGTGGATTTAGGCAAGTGAGAAGTGCTTTTGAACATCCCTCCTGAGCCAACAGGCCCTGGATCAGAAGGATTTTCCTTCCCCCTGAAGGACCAACATTGTGAAGGAGTGCTTTTTCCAGAGTGGCTCTTACTGCCAAAGAGCTGTGGTTGTCCTTGTTCAAGAGAGAGACAGGAAAGCACATGCATCCTGAGAATGCAAAATAATCTCATTTGGATGCAGAACAACTTGTGTAAACTCCACATGTGAAGTTAACTGTAGATGGGAATTTGGGATAGTGCCCAGTTTTCAGTGAAGAAAAGCTTTGAACAGAATAAATATTTACCAAATCAATTGATTTTTCCTTTCTCCCTGTTTTTTACCTCCATGAGTAACCACATTGTAATAATACTTATGCACTGCTCTCTGTCACAAAGGGATGGAGCCAACCAAGTTTTGGGCTGAAAAACAGCCTCTCCTGTTTTCAGGAGCTCTCTGCTGCAGTTCCATCCATGGGTGTCTGGAGGCAAGGCTGCCATCAACAAAGGTGCAGGACCAGGGTGGGTTTGAGAGCAAGGTTAATTTCCAGAGAAGCTCGCAGACTTTGCAGCCATGGATGATCTACCACTGCTGGGACTGGGGGTGTGGTGGCCCTGGGGACCCCTCTGTAGCTCTTGCAGCCCTCTGTGATACCAGGCAGCATTCCTCCCTCCTGCCAGCATCAGTCCACACACCACTGGGTTTTAAGCTCTCTCTTTTCTTACACCATGACCATCTTTCTTGTCTGCCTTTCCCTTTCAGGTCTGAGAAGTGTAATGTTTCTGAAGGCTGTGAACCAGGTGAGGAATAATTAATTTTCTCTTGCAAGACAGTGGTATGGGGGGCACTCTAGAGAAAGATGCCTGCAAAATAATTTGAATATGTGACTTCAGTTGCCTGATTGCACCACAGTGCAGTTCTCTAAGGACTTTATCCCCATTTGATTGATGCAGAGAGGAAGGCTCTTACCCTGTCACCCTCCAGCTAGGGCCTAAAAATGCACAAATTGAAATAGTGAGACTTAAGCATGTGCTTAAATGCAAAGCTAAGGGAAGTCTTCACTCTGAGTTCATTTGAAAGCCACCACTGAGAAGTCAGCAGTGTTGGTATTCTGAGCACCATGAATGAAAAGGAAGTGCTTTTGCACAGATTTAGGGGCTTGGACCAATTGAAACACCACACCAAGCCATGCTGTCTTGCCTTTCCAAGCTGCAAGCTGGGACTCAGTGCTTTGCAGTCGATCTATCCCACCCAAAGTGAGGAAATTTATCTGGAGAGAAGAGGAAGCTGGGCTGAGGACTGGGCAGCCTCTTCCTGGGACAGCCTCCTCCTGGGGCAGCTGGTCAGCACAGGCTTTCATCTGCTGGGGTTGAAACCACACTGAATTTTGCCAGGGTTCAGCTGGTCTCATCTTGGTGTGATGCAGCTTCAGTCAAAATAGGGGCAAGTTCCAGGCATGAGTTTGGGAGCATTAAAATTGCTGGGAGCCACCCACTGGAGACAGCTCCTCTGGTGTCTGTGGCCCAGTTCATTTTAAGTGAAGAAAGCCAGGAAATGAGCATTTCACAAGGTCCAGCTGCCAGTTCATGGGCACCAACAGCTCCTGCCAGCCAAGCTGTTTGCAGAAGCCATGCCCACAGGTGTCCCTCTGGGTACCTGCATGCCCTGGGCTTGATGCTGCTGGGCCACCTGACTGAAGCCTGGTTGTTGTGGCAAGCTCAGCTGGTACTCAAGTGACAGCTGGCCACACTTTCCCTGCATTGGTGCTGTGTTGGGCAGATTGCTGGATCCTGTTGGCAACTGCCTTCCATTGCCTTTCCCCATAGGTACCTCAGGAGAGCTAGGTGGGATCAGGCAGATCAAAATCGAACCAGACGAGCTGAACATCATCCAGATCACCGTACCAGGTAGCTGCTGGGGTACCATCTGTGTGCAGTGGTCACTGCCCAGGCAGGGTTCATATTTCAGCATCATGTTTCAGCATTTTGCTTTCAGAAGAGGCATTTGCAGGGTATTTCCCAGCATGTAAGGTGCCCTCACGTACCTGCAGTGGTCTTCCTTAGCTGACACAGGAACATATTGAGGTTTCTTGGGAGCATTGGAAGGTGTTTTAGGGCTATTTGTTGTTTTTCTCTCTCCTTCATTGCTTTCCTATCTTGCCTTTCCCCTGGAGAAAGCAAGCCTGGTTTGCTGTTTTGCTTCATGTGGAGGATCCCAGGTATTGAGTACAGGATGCTTTTGAAGAGGTCCTTCATTTAGGAAACCAGTCTGGGTTTGAAGAGTTGATAAAAACAGGTCTAATAGTAGGCAGGTTTAATACTAAGCACATGCTAAAAATGTATTGGAATTGCTGACACTAATGGGGGAAATTCCCCAGACTTTTGCCCAGAGAGGTCAGTGGCAATGGGTTGTGATGGAGATGACATGCTTGAGGGGCAGCTGGGAGAGTCAGTTTTCCGCTTACCTGTCCTGGACAGTGCAGCAAGTGGTAGGATGATCCTCAGGGTTTAATGAATGGATTGTTAGCAGTTTGCATTTTCAGTGTGCTTTACAACCATTAATTAATAAGCACCACAGAATGAGGGCAGAAACAGAACTCTAACTAACCTGCCTGAGGGTGAGTGATTCTGGGGACAGCAATGACACCAGGCCCCACCACACCAGCTGTTGCACCTAAATTGTAGCAGTCCCCTTAGTAAGGTGATAGTTGAAGAGTCACTCCAGGATTGGTGTAAAATAGACTTATCTATGATTACTAGAGGGGAAGGAGAAGGAGCAAGGTATAGTGGTAGATCAAACATTTTCTTTTTCAACTTGGCAGCTAATGGAAGAGAAGAAAGTTGATATGTGGTAAGCTGGAGGTCAATGGGAGGAGTGGGAAGAATTACCACTTGTCCAGTGCCAGGGAGATCATACCAAATCCAGAGTCCACCTTTTCTTGCCTTATTTGAAGATCAAGTTGAATCAGAGGGAATACAGCTGAAGGCAAGGAGGAGGATTAATAGGAAAGAGGTGCTCACCTACAGGGAAAAATTGGTGAAATTGGGATTATTTATCCTGTGAGGTCAGAAGCGACCTGATTGAAGTATATAAACTAGTTGAAACTTCATTTAAAGCTGAATTTGGGTGGGTTTTTGAGGACATTGGACAGCCTATCACTTGGGGAGACAGGTTTAGTGTAAGGGAAACCAAAAGAGGGTTGATTTTGTTGAGAAAGGAATTAGTGGAACCGTTTCCCCCCATGTAGTAGCTAAATTAAGCAGCATTAGCTTTTTTAAGTCAAAATTGAGTGTCTAGATGGAATTAAGCTAAGTAAATAATTTGAACTAGTTTTGCTCTTCACCTTCTGTGGAGGTTAGGAAGAGATTTTTGCTTCTTTTCCCTCAGACTGAGAGGTCAGGTCTGTGTCAGGGAGGAGCTCTGGGTGGTTCTGGGAGGAAGAAGGCAGATGCATCCCCAGAGCATCTTCTGGTGGTTTGTGGGGCTCCTGGGAGTGGGGGGTGCTTTGCTCAGTCCTTGCTGGTGGCCAGGACCCTCTGAATGCTGTTTTGGGGACAGTGGTGTCAGAACAAAAGGTGCCCATGGGTTTTTGTCTGCAGACCGATCACCTGGTCCCGTGGAAATGCATGACCCAGTGCCCGCGCAGGTGGCCTCCGAGGAATCAAGATACATCCTGGAAACAGTAGCAGGTACCAGAAGTGAAGCATCTGGGAGACTGCAGGGGAGGAAGGGTGTCCCTGCACGTCTCAGAAATGAGTAAATACTATTTATGGTCCAAAGTGGTGGAGTTCAAGACCCAGTTCCAGAGCCTTGGCCTCAGTGAGGCCAGCTGGGAGCTCTGATAGACTAACTGGTGGGTTTTCTGGATAAACTGGTGGGGTTTTCTGGCACTGCTGCTCCTTCCCATCCTCTTCAGCACCAGCATGCTGCAAACCCAAGCCCCTTTGCCCAGTGCACACCTGGATGTGTGCTGGCCCTGTGGCTGCCCTTGCTCCTGCTGGGTGTCTCCTCTGCCAGGGAGCCCATGCTGAAGGTGGGCAGCCCTCTTGTATGGAAGCACTGGGTTTATTCTGCCAATGCAGCTCTTGGCATCCTGGTACCAGCCCAGCCTCTGCTGGGACACTTGCTCAGAGCTTAGTGAGGGAGGGAGCAGTTGAGTGGCTGTGGAGCACCTGGAGAACTCCTGCTCATGTCTTGTCTGGTTTTGCTGGTCTCTGCTGCTGCTGCTAACCCTCTTCTTCCTCGGCAGACACAGAGAAGGGGTCCAGTGAGGAGTCTCGACATGAAGAAAAGCAGGTGGAGGGATCAGGTGAGTGTATGGTGAACTCTGAGCATCACCCATCATTGCAGGTTTTTGGAAGGATGGATGCACATTTTTGTGAGCTTCCTATGTTTTCAGCAAAGCTTTTAGCCTTTAGCCTTCAAAACCTCTGCCCACAGAAGGGCACCATTGTGTTCCTGGGCTCTGTCCTTTCCTCTTGTGCTTGAATTTACTTCTTTTCTTTTTTTTTTTTTGCTCCTGACTGCTAGCATGGTTCTGTAGCAGGTTCATCCTTGCCCTTCCTTGTTAAGAGATCAGTTTGGAGGCTGCTGTCAGAGGACTAGCACTGATTTGAGGGCATGGAGAGTGAATGGCTGTCTCTGCCAGAGGTCAGGCAGGGGCTGCTCACATGCACAGTGCTTGCCCTGGAAGCAGCTGCTGCTCAGAGCATTTCTCTGTATTGTTGTTTGTTTTTGTTTTTTTTGCAGATGGTATAGGGGACATTTTAAGTCATTTGAGGAAACAAGTTGAAATTTTGTTCAACTCACGATACGGTAAGATGGTCATTAACACATGTTCATCATGCCAGCTGCTGGCTTTGTCACCGGCCATTTCCAAACCAGCAGCTGAGTGAAGGTGCAATCTAATTTGTTCATCTGCTGTCTGCTGGGCTCACAAATGCATTTGAAACCTCCTTCAGCCTTGTTATTGCACCTCTTCCCCTTGATTTCCTTGAAGTTGTTTCACTGGCTGCAGCCCAGGAACTGCTGCCTTCATCCTGCAGAGGGAAGGTCCAAAGTGGTTCCTCTATCACTTGTTTGAGTCTCAGAGAGTGCTTTCCACAAAAATGGTCATTGCATGGCTCAGGAAGGCTGGTGGCACCCTGGTGGTGGGGGCTGGCACTCAGCATGCTCTGCTCACCTCTGCTTAGAGAGGTTATTTAACTGAGAAAAAATACAAGCGAGGTCACACATGCATTTTTGAGAGCTGGCACGCAGTTTTTGCCACTTTTAGGACCAGGAGATGTGGCTCTGCCTGACAATCCTCAAAAGCTGGGGGCATAGCTGAGCTGATGGGCCCATTGTGACCAGGGAAAGGAGATGAGCCAGGATGCTGTCAGGCAGGGCTGGGCACTGGGGGTGCAGCTGGAACAGCCATTGGAGCAATGGCTCTCAGTGCTCCCACGTTACTGCAGTAACAGGCTGGGAGTCATCGTCCACACTGATGAGGTGGGCTTTTAACCTTGTCATGGTTTGACACTGGCCAAACACCAGGTACCCACAAAAGTTGTTTGCTTACTTTTTTCTGTTACAGTTGGGCAAAGGAGAGGGGAAAAAAAATTAACGAAGGGCTCATGAGTTGAGATATGGACTGGGAGAAAACACTCTAAGGGCAAAACAGGTTCAAATTTACAGGTATAAAGTAAATTTATTATTAACGGAGTCAGAGGAGGATAATGAGAAGTAAGACAAGCCTTTAAAACATCTTTTTTGCCCCCCAGCCCCTCCTTCTTTCCCACTAACAGTGCAGGGAGACAGGCATGGGAGTCTTGGTCAGTTTGTCATTTAAGATCTTTTTCTGTTCACTCAGGGAGAGGAGTCTTTTTTCTGCTATGCCATGGGGTCCCTCCCACAGGCAGTCTTCCCAAAACTGTTGTGGCATGGGTGACTCATCCATGGGGTGCAGTCTTTTAAGGCTAGGCTGCTCTAGCTTGGAAGCAAGGACCTTCTCTCTATTTGGGTTTCCCACTGGATCACAGCTTTCTTGGCATCCACTCACTCTGGCATGAGCACTTTTCTCACGGGTTGCAAGTGGATCTCTGCATCCCCCGTAGACTTCATGCCTTACAGGGGTTTTGTCTGTTTTACCAGTTTGTTTTACCATAGTCCTCACCACAGCTTGCAGAGGAGTCTCAGCTCTGATCCTTGGAGCACCTCCTCCCCATCTTTCTTTTCCACTGCCCTTGATGCTGCCATGTTGTTTTCCCTCACATGTCCTCAGTTCCTCCTTTTCTCTGACAAGAAAAAAAAACTGCTGCTTGTAGGCACTATTGCCTACAAGTTCCACTAATTTCAAAGATTTCTGCAAGATCCCACAGTGCCAAGAAATTGATTTTGTCCCAGCTCTGCACCGGGGAGTGGCTCGCCATGTTTTTGCTGTTGGCCGCGTGGCCCCGCCACCGTGGCGCGGGCAGTGTTTAACGCCTCTCTTCATGTGGGGCACTGGAATGTAAAGCTGCCACTGCTGCCCCTGCCCTTTTCACCTGTGCAAGGGGCAGCCAGGCAGGCAAGGCTCACCACAGGCCACGCTGAGATGGCAGCAGCCAGAGCGGCCGCGGTGCCTCCCCACCCCGGGAAGAAACTGCGCGTGCGCTGTTTTGATTTTCTTCTTAAAAGTGTCATCACAGAGGCATTACCAGACTCTCTAACTGACCCCATGGCATGTCCATCTTCAGAGCCAGCAGAGATTGGCTCGGTCAGATATGGTGGAAGCTTCTAGCAGCTTCTCAAAGAAGCCTCTTCTGTGGCCTTCCCCTGCTACCAAAAATCAGGCTGTGCCAAATCAACATGAACCTGTTTTTTCATCTATCCAAACAGCACTGCTTGGCATTGGCTGTTTGGTTGCTTTTGGCAGTATTTAGCAGAGCAAGGGGAAGCCTCACCATGCAGGGCTGCCCAGGCTGATGGGGCACCCCGAGGCACATTCCCTGTCTCCTCATTTAGCAGAGGGGTTTCCTGGGGGTCTGGATGTGGGGTTCCACTGCGTTGTGGAGAGATACTTGCAGCCTTTATAGGAAGGTGGGCTGTGATAATGGAACAAATGCAAAAAGCCAGCTCCAGCATGGCTCTGTCCCTCATCTCATGTCTGCCAATGTCAGGGACATCCCCACGAGGCACAGAGCGACCACAAACTCCCCAAAAACCTCTTGAATCCCTCCAGCAACATACCATGCTGCTGTTGCTTAGACCTGACATGGAGGTCCAGCAAACTAATGAGATTGGGTCCCCATGCAGCGAAAGCCATAGGAATATCAGAGCCAGTCAAAGTCCCCTACTCCAAGTTCCTGATGTACCCTGAGGACCTATTTGTTGTGGGCTTGCCAGAAGGCATCCTGTTGCGCCGCCCCAACTGCTTTGGGATTGCAAAGCTGAAGAAGATCCTGCAAGCGAGCAACAACATCCAGTTTGTCATTAAAAGGTAAGGCAGGTGGGGTGGCTGTGCCTTGGGGAGGATGTTTGTGCTCAGAGCTCCTGCTGCTGTGCAGTGTCCTGGGGAGCACCCATCAATTGGTCACTATCAATAAGTTTGCTTGATTAGAAGTAGACAAGGGTTGTTGCCTTGTTGGAGCCATCCATGGGAGGCAGCAATGGTGTTGTCATCTGTCCCTTCATGTCTTTTGGGTTTTTAACCTGCTTTTGCAAAGGTTTGGCCACCTCAGCAAGGATGGGTGAAAAGGCCTCTAAACGTCAGGGTGCCCTGCTGTGGAGCAAGGACAGGGAGCCCTGGAGGGTTTTCCTAGAGAAAGTGGCTCCAGCTGAGGTCCAGATGTGCATATGTGCACATGGGATGCTGCAGACATGAGGAAAGATGTCAACCCTGTGCTGGGGAGCGAGGGTATCATAAGAACTGTGGGAGGGCTGTGAAAAGCCACAACCAATGTAATGCAAGAGCATTGCCCTGCAAGAGGAAACAGATCCAGCACAGATGGATTTTAAGATGTCTTAGGTATTTTGGGAGCAGTTTCTCACCAAAATGCTGGCATGACCAATGCTGCAGATGACTGAAACAGAAAATAAATATTGGGAGCATGGAGATTTTGTGGTGTCAGAACAGCAGCTCTCAGGTCAGCCCAATCACATTTTAGGGTTTCCTCCTGTCGTGATCTCAAATCCATTCCTTTGTGACACAGCTTCAGTGCACCTTGTTAACAAGCCCTACTGTCACCTCACTATGCAGCTTTAGTATTAGGTACCCAAATGGCAATTTTTGGGGTCAATTTTATGTTGAAAGGAGCACAGCTTCTCCCATCCCTAAAAAACGTTCAGGACCATATCCACTAAAAGTCTGTAGCTGCTGACTTAAGCTGCTCAGTCATCACCTGCTTAATCTCATCCCAAGGAGTGACACATGAGCTCATTAAAGAGTCTGTCAGCATGAAAACTATGTCCAAAGTTCTCCTGCTGTGTTGCAGGAGCTTTTAAATGGCATTAGCCAGGCAGAATGAATGGTCTGTGGCTGTAGGAGTGGTGTCCTGAGGATGCTGGAGCAGCAGTTTGTCCCTGGCAGGGAGGTCACTCACATGCCCTCTGCTTCTCCCTGTTTTCCAGACCGGAGCTGCTGGCGGAGGGCGTAAAGGAGTCGGTGTCAGACAGCCCAGCAGCCAAAGGTAGGCTGAAAGACACCCAGCAGCTGGGCTGGTAAGGTCTAGGTAGGAGAGGAGTGAGAGTGGTTTCCTACAGCCTTCCCTCCCCACCTTTTTTGGCTGGAAACCCCCTCCCATGCATCCCCCTTGGCAGTGAATCCTAATTCCTCTTATGTCCCCTGTCTCAGCCGCCGACGAGAGGGACTCGAGCGAGGTGCTGCTGGAGGACGCTGTGAAGAGACAGGGCTTTCAAGGTGTGGGGCTGGAGACATGTGGGGGCTGAGGCACAGCCCCTGGCCTGCTCTGGGGGCTGCATGGGACAGACGTGGGAAGGGAGTGCTGCAGGTGCTGGGGCTCGGGGGGGTGGCAGAGGAGCAAGACAAGGCTGGGAAGGAGGAGAGAGGGAGGTGGGATGAGAGGATGGAAGGCACAGACAACTAAAAGACAAGATGCACAGCCAGGACAGGCAGTCCCACAAGTCTAAGGAGAGGTTTGAAGTGCTCTGCATGGTGCCCTAATTAACCAGCTTGGCTTATCCCCCTGTCTGACCTTGTGAGATGCATAATTAAGTTTCCAAGCCTAGGGGTTTGCCTTTTCTGGGCCTTTTTCCACCTGTGTAATGTTTGTATAAATGCCACTCGAGCTTAGCTGGCAGCAGCAAGGTGGCTCCCTTGTGGGACAGAGTGATGGTGAGAAGCCTGTGGGCTGGACAGGCAAGTGCTGCCCTGCTCAGGTATCTCTTTTTGGGCCCTGGGGGCCTGTGAGGGTTTGCATAAGGATGGAGAGCTTTTTCAAAGCCTTTGGTTTCTCTGAGAGGCTTTGGAGTGTGTTATATTTTAATGCCAGTAATTATCACAACTGAATCTTCAATTTCACGTGGCTTTTATTCTTAGCAAACAGGCGAGGGAAAAATAACCCAACATATTTCTGTTTAGATTATTTTTAAGGACTTTGAATGACCCACTCCACAGATTAGCTAATTGCAAGATAAGGGCTTTCCTATAATTAGAAAATGGCATTACTTAAAAGTCACAGAGTGCCTTTTAATATACCAGCAGAAATCTATAATTGTTTCTTTATTTTACAGAAAATTATGATGCCAGGCTTTCCAGAATAGACATTGCTAATACGCTGCGGGAACAAGTCCAGGACCTGTTCAATAAGAAATATGGTGAGAAACCAGCCTTGTTTTATCCCCCCCCTTACTCCCTCCTAATTTTTTGGTCTTTATCTCTCCCCTGTGCTCCTGATTCCTTCTTGCCAGGTGCTTTCTCTCATCTCCCCCTTGAGCTGCTGGTACTTAAGAGGCCCAGGAGGGAATGGCAGATCTGGGATTTGGCCCTGTTTGCTGTGGGAGCACAGGAAGTGCTGGGAGGTTGGGAAGGGAATAGGAACAGGCTATAGTGAGCACTGGGGGACAGGAAGATGCTGCTCCTCCTGTTCCTAGAGCAAGGAAATGCTATTATCCCCATGTTGAGGTTTAGGAATGTTATACCCCAGTGAAGTGTTAACACTGAAGCATTGCAAACCATTCACTGCTCGTTCACTTGTCCTTCCCCCTCTCCCTCCCCTTGTGGCGGGCTGGAGGGGAGACTTGGAGGCACAGAGGGTAAAAGTCACCTATTGAGATATGAGTTTACTGGAAACAGCAATGGAATAAGAAAACAAACAGTAACAGCAACAATATCAATAACAGCATGAACCAGCACTACCTGACTACTCCCTCTACCACACTTACTTGACCAGAAGGGACCCCTGCCCTCATTCCTGGAAAATGATGTGAGGTGATATAGTCTAAGCTTTAGCTCCTAGCCTTGACCTCTCCTGGCTACTGCAAAAATTAACCCTGTCTTGGCCAGAAACACATCATACCAAAATTCTACACTTTCCAACTATATAGGTGTGTGTGTGTGTGTGTATCCACAAGCACAGATATAATTTCTGTAGTCACTGCTGTCCCTCCAAGATGTTTGTTGAGTTCATTTAGTCCTTGATTGTGAGTTCTATCCATCTTAGAGGTCTTCTACAGGGCTGCTGTGCTTTTGGCTGGTTGCTGCATCACCAGCTCATGGCTGGTGTATCTGGAGCAGCCCATCCTCATTGGCCATGGCAGTTGTGGCAAACAGTGGCAGTGTCACTCAGCAACCAGTATTATACAGTTCAACATTACAAACTGTTCACAGCCAAAAGTCAAATTCCCTGGAGGGACAAATCGTGTTTCCCTGTCCCTCTGCATCACCCACCAAGTGCACACAGGTCCTTGGGCAACAACAGTCCCACGGATAGGTTTGCCTTTGCTTTGACTAATCCCAACTGTCTTCCCTAACACATTTTCTATGTGTACCATGGGGACTTTATCCTCTTCTACAGTACATGGAGGTTTTGATTGGGCAGGGCTTCCTGACTGGTAGAGCCTCAGGTGTTAACTAACCTGGTGGCCTTTGCTAAGTGTGGATCCCAATGTGTGAAGGCTTCCCCGCGCGATTGCTGTCAGTGTGAATTTCAATGGTGCATTGTACCATTCCACCTTTCCTGAGGCTGTTGCATGTACTCAGCACTGGTTAGGCCACACCTCGAGTGTTGTGTCCAATTCTGGGTCCCCCAATACAGGCAGGATGTTGAGATGCTTGAATGCATCCAGAGAAGGGCAACAAGGCAGGTGAAGGGTTGAAAACACAAGCCCTGTGAGGAGAAGCTGAGTGAACTCCAGGTGTTGTTTAACCTGGAGAGGAGGAGGCTCAGGGAGACCTCATCACTCTCTACAACTCCCTGACCAGGAAGGTATAACCAGGTGGGGCTTAGTCTCTTCTCCCAGGCTACCACTGGCAAAGGACACAGTCTTAAGCTTCACCAGGGAAAGTTGAGGCTGAACATTAGGAAAAAATTCTTCACAGAAAGAGTGATTGGGCATTGGAATGAGCTGCCCAAGAAGGTGGTGGAGTCACTGTCCCTGGATGTGTTTGAAAAAAGACTGGATGTGGCCCTTAGTGCCATGGTATAGTTGATAAGGTGGTGTTAGGTCATAGGTTGGACTTTGTGATCTAGTTAATTATCTGATTCTGTGATAGGGTATCGTTGCAAGCAGGCTCCCAGCTGGGTAATAATTGGCACAGACTCCATATATTTCAGAAGGCTGAATAATAATAATATTTATTAAGAAACCCATTGCTCTGTTATGGACAGTTACGATACAGGTGGACCTCATTGGCCCTCCAATCCAAACACCATCACCATTGGCTAATTAAGAAACCACCCTTTGGTAAACAAATCTCCATAACACATTCCACATGTTCACAACAACAGGTGCAGCAAGTTAAGAATTGTTTTTCATTCTTTCTCTGACCTTCTCACAGACCTTCCCAGCATGATGCCTGGGAAACTTATGTATTTCTCTCAGTGGCCAGAGAGCTGCTGCCACAATAGGGAGTATGATGCACCCACTCAATCCCATGCTTTCTGGCCCAGGTGTCAATGTGGCTATTTTTGAAATGAGTCCCATTACCCAGCCCAATTCTTTCAGTGTGCCCTGTTGCCACAAGACCTGCTTTGCAAGGCACAGGATGTAGTGTGAGGCACAGGGTAGGTCTTCAAGCATCCAGTGGTGCCTTCTACCACTGTGAGCACATAGTGCTTGCCTTGGCAGGTTTCAGGCAGTGTGATGAAATCGATCTGGCAGGTTCCCCATACTTATATTTAGACCACTGCCCCCCACAGGGGCTTTACCCACTTGGCTTGCTTTTATCTCAGCTCATGTTTCACAGTCATGGATAACCTGGCAGATGGTGACCATGGTTAAGTCCACACCTCAATCACAAAATCATCTGTTTGTTGCATCTCTTCCTTGATGACCTGAGGTGTCAGGTGTCACTGAGCTAGAAATAACTCACCCTTATGTTGCCAGGCCAGATCTGCCAGAAATACTTCAATCTTGGTAGCCCAATCCACCTGTCCATTGTTGTGACACTCTTCAGTAGCCCGACTCTTGTGTATGTTTGTATCTAAAATGACAGGGTTTTACAGCTCATTTCTCTACCTGAGCAGTAATGTCTTGTCACACTTCAGCAGCCCAGATGGGTTTCCCTCTGTACTGCCAACTGGTCATTTTCCATTGGTCCAGGCACCCCCACAGAGCATTTGCTGCCATCCATGTGTCAGTGTAGAGGTAGAACACTGGCCATTTCTCTTGCTTAGTGATACCTAGAGGCAGCTGGACAACTTTCAGCTCTGCAACCTGACTTGATCCACCATGTCCCTTGATAGCTTCTGTGTCTCACCATGTAGGACTCCATATGGCAGCTTTCCATTTTCGCTGAATCCCTACAATATGACAAGAAGTGTCAGTGAAGAGAGTGTATCACTCTTCATTTTGTGGTAGCTCGTTGTATGGTGGGGCCTCCTCAGCACATGTCACCTTCTATTCAATGATGATGATGACAATAGTAGAAAATTTTCACTGTCAGGCCAGTTCATTGTGTCTTCCAGGATCCCAGGGAGATTGGGATTTCCTGTTCAAGCTCACTGTATGATCAGTGCTGTCCTCATAGTCCATGTAGCATCAGTGTGTGCTGCAGGGCCTTTCCCTTTGAACATCCAGCCCAGCACTGGTAGCTGGGGTGCCAAAAGGAGTTCTGCTTTGGTGCCAATCACTTCTGAAGCAGCTCAAACCCCTTAATAAGCAGGCAGTATCCCTTTTTCAGTTGGGGTGTAGCAGGCCTCAGAATTCCCAGCTCCAGAACCCCAGGGGTACCTCGAGTCTCTCCAGGTACCTTCTGCCAGAGGCTCCAGGAAGGACCATTCTCCCCAGCTGTGGTCTAGAGCACATTCTTTGCATCCTATCTGGTCCTGACTGGCCCAAGGGCTACTGCCTCAACAATCTCCTGTTTGATTTCTTCAAACACTTGTTGTTGCTCAGGACCCCACCTAAAATCATTCTTCTTCCATGCCACATGATAGAGAAGGTTTACAATCTGACTGTAATCTGGAAAATGCATCCTCCAAAACCCAACAGCACCTAAGGAAAGTCTGTTTCCTGTTTGCTGAGGACAGAGCTGTTTTATTGACCATATCCATTGGAATCTAACAACATCCATCTTGCCCTTTTGCTCCTAAAAACTGAATTTCCCAGGCAGGTCCCTTGACCTTAGTTTGCTTTATGGCAAAGCTGGCTTTCAGGAGGACTTGGATTACCTTCTCAAAACCTTCTTCTGCTGTGTTGCCCCACACATTGATGTTGCCAATGTACTGCTCGTACTGAACTTCCAGCAGGGGTAAGACTTGTCCAGGAAACATGTAGCCTCTTGCAAGGAAATATGTAGCCTCAATCCTGCAGCCAGGCCTAAGAGAGAGAACAGAGCTGTGGAGTTATCTCCAAATAACATCCCAAAACAAAGAGCAGCAGCTTTCCATCCCTCCCACTGCAGTGCATGGGCATCATCATGCAGGGCAGTGCATCTCCTCGGGCCCATGAGCTCTGCTGCACATATGTGCCTGTATTTGGACCCCTCCACTGCCATCATGGAGGCAGCCTGAAAATATTGGTCCTTGATTTAATGCTGAGCTGGTGCCTTGAGCAGCCTGCTCACACTGTGCTGTGCCTTGGTAGGACTGGGGATAAAGCCAGAGCTGCAGCAGAAATGGCATCCCTGGCATTCTCACTACTTAATTACCACTCACTTCTCTCCTAGGTGAGGCCCTGGGGATTAAATACCCTGTGCAAGTGCCATACAAGCGCATTAAGAGCAACCCAGGGTCGGTGATCATAGAGGGACTGCCTCCTGGGATCCCCTTCAGGAAGCCCTGCACCTTTGGCTCCCAGAACCTGGAGAGGATACTGGCCGTCGCTGATAAAATCAAGTTCACTGTGACACGGTATGTGGTGAGAGTGTCAGCCATCCTGTGGAGCCAGACAGGGGGACAGGAGGGAGCCCACCTAAAGGCACTCCCTGCTCTGCAGCCCCCTTGGGGCAGGTCTGTAAGTGCCTCCAGTCTCCCAAGACAGCAATTAAGGTGGCAGCTAATGGTTCATCAGAAAGGAGGGGAGCATAAAACAGACACTCCTGCTTTCTTCCCATCCACTGCCTGAGGAGATGATGGGGAAGGCAGTGGCAGGAGAAAAAGATGCTTGGTGTGATTGATCTCCAGGCAGAGAAATACCAGCCCCTTTTTTAGGAGGCTTGAGACAGATTATTGCTGATGCAGGGCAGTGCTCAGAGCCCTGCTGTGCTTTAGCAGCCCCTGTTCATGGCAGGGTCCTCTGTGTTTCACAGCCAAAGGGGATGGACACAAGTGGGAAGGGAGGGAAAAGCACTTCAGCTATGTATCACACTAAGGTGAGTCAGGAAATAAATGGGCTTAAGAGTGGCTCTGTCACCCTTTTGCTGGACCATGTTCTTTGTCTTCTTATCAATGGGGCATGAGGCACATCATGCTGCCCCAAGCAAGGGTTGCTGCCCTGAGCAGGGACCTCATCCCCACAGAGCTCCTGTTGGTCCCACATGAGTTGTGTGAAGGACTGGCTGATCCCCAGACTTCCATGGGCCACAGGAGGGTGTTCAGCCCAGGCATGCTTGCTCCCTGGTACCATTTCATTTTAAATCTCCTTTTTTCCTTATTTTTCACAGGCCTTTTCAAGGACTCATCCCCAAACCCGGTAAGAGATGATACCTTTTTGCCTAAGCAATGCATTGGCTAAGTGGTGGTCAGGGAGTTGTAAATTGTGGATAGCAAACAATAATTTTATCAGCTGGAGGAAGGTTGTTCTGACTTCACTTTCCTAGGCTTTCCACTTTGGTTTTGTTGTTGTTTGGTGCATTTGCTGCCTGAGACAGTTGGCCTCAGCATCACCCGTCAGTACTGCAGCTGTTGCCTTGAAATGATGGCATTTTTCAAGAGCTAATCTAGGGCAGGGATCTGTTTTCTGTCTTTAAGAAAGCACCCACTTTCTTAAGTGTTTGCTTAAAATAAATCTGTGTTGTAATGAGCTGGTGGGTTGGGTGGTGAGGGAAGGTTGTGGTAAGGGGTGATTAACCACAAGGATCCATGCTGGGCTGCAGTAGCATGGCAGTGAAGATCCACTCCAGCTCGAGAACATTCCACAGGCAGACATACCAGGGAAGACATGACAGAGAAGAGGACAGGGTGTCCAGGGTGCAGTCCACACACAGCTGCTCAAATCATCATCCCAGAGCTGTGTCCTTCACTGTCAGTCCCTGCAGTAGCTGTCTCTCATTTCTTGGTTGCTCAGAAAAGAGAGTTGCTGTCAGAAATGTGGGTAAAAACCTGTCTCAGTTTTAAATGTCTGTAATTACAACTGTTGGAAGAGCACAGATGGGTGCAAAGAACCTTGTCATCTTTATTCATGGCTTCCCATTTCTTTGGCCAGCCTCCATGGCAATGGCACAATTTAGGAAAGACAAAATGACAGACAGGAAAACATTTATATGCCCTTATTGGGAATAGCAGAAAGGTGTTAGAGCTCTAACAAAAGGTGAGCTGTCAGTAAAATTCAGGCATGGCCCATGTGTTCAATTCTAGGAGGATTCAGGCATGGTCCTTGTGTTCACTTCTGCATCCCTGTGCAGGGCCCAGCCAATGACAGGGAGGTCCCCCAAGACCTCTGTGGAACTTGGCCTTACACTTGTATCTTTTGGTGCTAAGCAGCAATGTGCCAGTTCACATCAGCTGGACCTAAAATGAGCCCTGACTGAAGCACAAGTTTTGCAGAACTCTAGTTTTCCACAGAATTACATGGCTGTGTATACACTCCTCCAGCCATGTCTTGTCTTTCCATTCCCCTGCTCTAAACAGTATAATTCTGTTAAGAGTTGTTGATCTGACACAAATCATACCATTAACAAAGGAGCACATCAGAAGGCAAATGCTTCAGGTTGCTACCTGGCTGGGAGACACAGGCTGAGAAAAAGAGATGTAGAGGAAATAGATTTTCTTTTCAATGCACAACATTTTTTCCCTCCTTCTCCAGCTGAATGCTCCCCTCACAGACTGGCCTTCTAGCACAAACCCAAAGACATATTTTATGTGTATTTCAGTACCCAAGTGGGCTCAGCAGGTCACAGCATCCCTGCCAGGTTGGGTGCTTCACTCCCTCTCCTCCCACTGAGGTTTTAAATAAGAGCAGATACAGGTGAGGGTTTTTTCTTACTTGACATCTCCATTTGTTAAAGACAATTTCCTGTATTTGCCAAATCTTCAGAGACAGTCTCAGGACTCATAAGTATTTTCCTAATAGTCAGATTACCACTGGAATGTCTTTTCCAGAAAAGAGCTATTGTATTTTGCCCCTCCCTAATCCCCACTGGCAGCAATTAACCCATTGTTTGATTTTCTACCCCACTACACCAAAGTGGTTGGTGGCAATACAGGGATGCAGTCACTGCCTTGGTTTTGATTGCTTTTCATCTGCCTTAACAAAATGAATGACTTCCAACTAGCCATAGGTCACTAAAAACTTAAATTAAAGAGTCTTCAATATTGTGTAGGGAAGCCCTGTCATGTAAAATGAAGAGCAGCAGCATGCTTGGCATTAAAATAAAGTCAATGAAAATCACTTTTATTTCATAGAGGAGGGTTAAAATGAAAGCAATAGTTACTCCCAAGTATGGCATTGCAGAGGTCTCTAAAAGCAGGAAAGCTCAGGAGGTAGCATTATAAATGTAAGGGAAGATAATGG
This sequence comes from Urocynchramus pylzowi, assembly GCA_013397555.1. NCBI lineage: Eukaryota > Metazoa > Chordata > Aves > Passeriformes > Fringillidae > Urocynchramus > Urocynchramus pylzowi. Next base: position 225,983 of record VZRH01008089.1, read on the forward strand.
GTTTTATGGATCATTTTGGCTAAAAAATTACATGAAGTGTACATGTGTTTAGGAAAAAGGGAAATTTAATGTAATTTTAAAATAAAATCACTTTGAAGTGATTTTAGTTCCCTTTAGGTTAAACCTTTAACCTTTTAGGTTAAACCTTTATAGGGTTTAATATGCTTTAAAGTTGTGCACCTCCTGCATTGCTGTGCTGCAAAACCAGCACAATTTCAAAGAGCATTCCTGCAGGACCACAGATCTCTTTCTTCTGGGGACACCATTTTTTAAGTGTAACAGAAACAGGTTAAATGATTTCAATGTAATCTGAGTGCCTCATGTGCTTTTTTTCTCAATATAATCTGTAATTTGTATGTTGAGATGGTATTTTTCCTTGAGTGGGAGATGGGAGAGTTGCTAGTGCAGAAGCACCTGGGTGCTGTGTGCCTGCAGGGATGCTGTTTGCAGAAGGAGGTGGATTTTGCAGGGAATGAGGCTCATTTTTGGAAAAAAAGCCCTTCAGTAGTGCAGGTTTGCAGCCTCTCAAGGATGGGACAATGGCCCTGAGGCCACCAGTGCCAGCACTTCACCTGCATGGCTTCCCCAGGGCCCTCAACCCAGTAGCACAACCCTCCTGGCATCCAGAAGTTTTCCTTTTGATTTCCAGTGCCTCTTCTCCACACTGCTGGTCTCTGCTCTGCAAAAGAGACTTTCAAAACCCCTTCTTGAAAGCAGCATGATCTTTCAGCATTAAACAGGAGTGAGCGAGCAGGGGTGAAGCTTGAGTGCTATAAACACTACTCTCATCCTTTTGTTTTTTCTTTCCTGAGGCACAGATACAAAACTGGCTTAATATGAGCCTTTGAAAAATACTATCAAGCATAAGTAATCTAGCACACACACACACACACACATACACACAAAAAAAATCTTTCTGTATGTTAATTTTTATGTGCTTTGATTGAAAATGTAGACCAGCTCCATCTGTCCTATTCCCCAAGCTCCCTACCATCATGACAGAATATTTTCTATACTCCAATTAATAAAGTAGGGCAGGCAATGTTATTTAATTAAAAAACCCACACATCCAGGAATCCTTTATATACATATGTGTGTGTGTATATATATATATTTTTTTTTTTAATCACAAGAGCACAATCCTCCTCAAGACTTTGATGAGATGTGCCTCACATTGGAAACTCCTAGCAAGAAAAATAGAAAAGAGGAAAGCTGTGATGAGGGCTGAACACATCTTGCTCCATCACCAGGTTGCTTTTCAAGGTCCATATCCATCTCCCTTCACCCCCCAAACCTTTTTAACCCACCAGCCAGGCCCAGGGTGATTATTTTTGAGTGTTCAACTGGTCACTGTTTCTAGTCTAATGTGAAAATTCAGGCAGGTTGAATAGATGTGTGTGTAGAAATACATAAAAAATATATTAAAATATTTTTATTTAAATATATATATATATTTATATATGGATAATTATGAGGGTAAAAATTCAAGTGTGAATAGCTGTGGAGCTTCAAAGCCTGTTTATAAGCATGTTTGTGATTCCAGTCACCTTTTTCTTTCCCTAGCTTTGGTCTCCTTTTCCCATTTGCCTCTGTGTGTGGCATCCTCGCTGTGGAGAGGGCAGCACATCACCCAGCTCTTCCAGGCCCTTGTGTTCACTTTGCTCTTTCCTTCCTCCTGCTCTCCACCACCCTCATATCCTGTTGTGTCCTTCAGAGACCCCAACCCCCCTCATTTTTCAGGGTGCTTATCAAACAGTGAGATGGGTGCCATTCCACCCTGGCACACTGGGATGCAGTCCGTGCCCTGAACCTGGTGGGATGCTTCCTGTGGTTCAGGCTGAATGCCACTTTGAGCTAGCAGGACAAGAAATTTTAATTACCTTTCTTAAGGTAATTTCATAACAGCACCTTGAAATGCTGCAAAAGTCTTTGAGTTGCTGCCAACCAAAGGAAATGCCATATTAGAAAGATCCTGCCATATGTTGCTCTCCCTTGCTGCCTGCAGTCTGCCTGTGCTCCTGCCGGTGCTCCTGCCAGCATTCCTCCTTGACAGAAGCCATGCCAGGACCTTGCTCCCTCTTGGCTTGGACTCTAGCTTGGCTTTCCCAGCACCAGCATGACCCACCTGTATCTCCTCCCCTCTGCACAAGCATTTAGTGCAGTGGGTGCTGCCCACAGGGTGTCACCAGAGATTTAGGGCACCAAGCTGCAGAGATCATCTCTTATTCTGGGGAGGGATCCTGCAGCATGGCAGTGAGTGGCACTGCTGCAACTACTTATTTGTCTTCCTCCAGCCCAGGGCTGAAGAGCCCCAGGTAATGTGGATCTACACCCAAATCTCAGTGCCTGCAGCTGCCCTGGACAGAACCACATGTTTTTACTGTTCCTTTTTGCTGCTGAACTGAAGGGCTCTCCTCGCCCACACAGGGCATCAGCAGAGCTCTGTGCTGCAGTGCCTGCTTTCCTGAGCCTGCTTGAAATGGGGAACACGTATTTTGAGCTAGGTATTTGGAGCTACTTCACATTGCTTATGCCTCTGCTTAGGAGATTTGGACACATGCTCCTGCTGTCTCCCAAGTCCCCTTCCATTTGCTGGTGTCAGCTCACTGCAGTTTGGCATCAAGAGCCTCCCCTCTGAGCCCCTTCCTTGCCCTGGTGCTGCAGCCCTGACCTCCCCACCAGCTCTCCCTGTGGCTGTGACTTCAGCAGGATGAACTGCTTTATTCCTCTTTTTGCCCATCCTGCAAATCCAGGCCATAGTCCCGTCCCTGGCTGTTTCTCCACAGGAAGTTAATTTCTTTTTAAGTCACTCATCACTTTGGAGTCAGTGGCAAGCACCAGCCTCTCCTTAGGGATTCCTTTTTCTCCCATTTCTCCTATTGATGCAGAACTGTCATGATCTCCCTGTTTGCTTTTCATCTGCTTTAACCTGAGATTTTTTTTTTTTTTTCTCCTCTGGCACTGGACCAGCTGTGCAACACAGCTGCTGCTGCTCTGGCACATGCCATAAATGCTGTCATTTGGCCATGCATCCATATGCACATGTGGACTTCAGGAGAGCCAAAGGGATGCTTGCAGGCTTAAGCACATTCCAGCAAAGCAGGTCCTGGTATGAGGTGGAGAGCCCAGCTCACCAGTGAATAACTTGCCAGGCAGTTATTAGCTACCAAAATATCTCTGTGCCAAGGGACCAGAGGAATTTTAATCCTGGGTTTTGCTTTTGTTTGTGACCAAGAAACCAAGCTGCAGCACTCATGGATCTCTTTTTCTTTCTCTTTTTTGTTTTTTGTCTTCCATTAACTTGCGCTGTAGCCCCTAGACGGATAACATCTTTGGAAAAAGCCTATGCTGCTCTGAATGGTACGTAGCTCAGTTGATGCATCGTAGATGGTAGCAGACAAGAAATGCACTTGTGTTTTAATATGGGAATGAAAATGTCTAACTCCCCCCAGCCCCAAATTTCAGGTATTGTTTTTTCCCTGCTGCTGTTTCCCTGTGGTATCCAGAACTGAATGGTACAGTGCTTTATTGCTGTTATTAATCCTTTCTGCATTTCTAAGCACCCTTGCTGTAGTCCCTGAGCATCGATGCCATCGCTCCAGCCAAACAAACCTGCCATGTTCTTCTCATCCTTCATCCATGTGTCCCAGCAATTAATTTGTTACAAATCCACTTGCCATTCATAAGGAGAGCTTCCTTGGATTTGGGCTGGGGTTTTCTTTGCTGTGCTTTAACACATACTGTGGGTCAGGGTTGGTGAGTAGCCATGAGGGCTCCAGGGATGTAAGACAGACTGATGTACAGGAGTAAGGAAGAGCTGACCTGCCTGTGCCTGTGGCAGGGCATGGCATAGCTACAGCAGATCCAGCCTTAGTGCCACCAGCTGGGATTTTGGCTGTGGGTCTAGGTGTTAATTGCTGGTGCCACAAGTTTATAGCTCAGCTTTGAAAACATACATATGTTAAGCTAATTCAAACTGCATTTAAACCTGAGTTACTGAAGAATAGCCTCAGTAGGGTCAGCACATTTATTCTGGATTTACACAGGGGTATAACTGAATTGCAGCCATGGAAGCTGGAAGGGGAAAGACTCCTCTTAGGATTCAGGGCCAGATCCCAGGCTGCTGTAAGGAGCCTGCTCTCAGCCTGCCAGCTGAGTATCTCTTTGAGTCTGGGATTGCCTGCAGACAGGATCTGAGCCATGTTCGCAGTGAGATGTGTTGGGCAGTAACAGTTTTCCTGATGAAATGGGCTTAATGACAAGTCTTTGTGTAACAGGAGGTGGTTACTCCATGAGCAGTGGCTGAGCAGAGGACAGGCATCCCCTTGAGCAGCATTTGAGGGTATGGAAAGGAAGAAGGCTCCATTGGGTACCCTGCCCAACTATGCTGTGGCTTCACCACTGAGATCAAGGTTCTGCACATGACATCATGAACACAGACAGAACCATTATTTATCCATGGGATACCTTGGGTTTGGTTTTGTGTGTTTTTTTGAGTCACTAGAAGAATAAGCAGTGGTTTGGATTCTATTGCCCAACAGCAGATACCTAAACTTCAGTTGTAATAATTACAAAAAGTAGCTTGGTGTCTCTCAAAGAAATGATAAGCTCTGACAAGTCCTATAGAAAAAAAGTAAGTGGTGCTTTAAAAATGTGACCACTTGTATGTAAATGCCTGTGGAGTGCAGAGGTGCTGACTTCAGGCAAGCAGAATTGGGGAAAAAAATTGATCAACTAACTACAAGCTACTATTTTAATTTTAAAAAAAATAACACAGACCTGAAGCCAGCAACATGGATAAACCTGCTTTATGGGAAGGACTCATTACATTTCAGGAGCACAAGTGGCTTCCTTGATTTACTTCTTCCTTCAATTTACTCCTTGAGTTGATTAATTCCTAAACCCAAATAGATAAAGTCAAAGGGAGATGGAGATCCCTCTTGCCTGGGCACGGAGGGGTAAGTCCCTGGGAAGCAGTGCCACTGGCCAGAGGCTCCTCTTTGGCTTCACTGTTATGCATGCTCAGTTCCAGGATTTTCATGACATTTGTTTGTGTCCTTGAATGGGAATTTGGGAGTAGTGCCCCACCTCAAGATGGAAAAAACAAGATCCCTCGGGATCTTTTTTCTTGCACTTGGGTCACTTGGGGCATGAGCAGAAAGGAAAGACCTGCTGCATTTTTCAGTCCCAGAGAATTAAATGAGTGAGAACACTGAATTTTGGTGTGTCTTTGTCTGCTACCATCTACACATCCATACGGGTACGTATATACAGCCCAGAAACTGAGCAGTGATGACAAGGAAGTCACAGAGGGAGCCCACAGGGCTGTCCCCTCTGCTCCACCGTGGCCTCCAGAGTGGCACTGCAAGGCATCACTTAGAAATCTTCATCTATTGTATTTATGTTTTGCTCCATGCCATTCAAGCTGCTTTGTTGCCATTTCTGGATTTGAAGCACAACTTGCCCCTGAGCTGTCTTTGCAGAAAGTTCTTGGGTTGTTTTTGGTTATGGGGTTTTTTTTGTGGTTTTTTTGGTTTTAGTTTTGGTTTTTTTGGGTTTTTTTTTTGGTTTTGTGTGTGTGTGTAATATCCAGGCAAAGCAATTGTTTTCCAGGTGGAGAAGAGGCTTTTTTGAGGCTGTACCCTGCAGTAGCAGGGTGCAGAGGTTTGAGGTTGCCAGCTTCTCTCCAGCACCCACAGCAGCAGAGTGGCTGAGATGTGGGATGGGGTCTTTCTGCCTGGAGTGCTGAGCACTGAAATCAGTCCCATGCAGGGGGCAGGGACTTGCAGTGGATTTTCACCTTGCATTGAAAACAAAACTTCTAGCCATGTGTTTGCTTGAAACCAAAACAAAAATCATATGATTGCTCAAAATACTAAAAAATCCTAATCATGTGATTGCACAAAATGAAACTGAATGGCTGCAGAGTAGGGGCAGAGGATGCCCTGATCCCTCATGCCAAGGTTTGCAGGGATCACCTGGATGCTGTAAAAGCCCACTATAGCTTGTGAGACCCTACCTGAAGCACTGCATCTGGCTGAGGCCTCCAACACAAGAAAGACCTGAACCTGTTGGAATGAGTCCAAAGGAGGCTACAAACTCCCCCAAGAGCTGGAGCATTCCTGCTCTGGAGCCAGGCTGGGACAGCTGGAAGTGTTCACCTGAAGAAGAGAAGTCTTTAGGGAGAACTTGGAGCCCCTTCCAGAGCCTAAAGAGGCTCCAAGGAGAGCTGGAAAGGGACTTTGAACAAGGGCTTGAATAATGTCTTCTGGCAGCCTTTGCCCCCAAAATGCCCTGAGTGCCTGGTGCTGAGGGCTGGATTCAAAGCTCTAGGCTCAAAGCATTAACAGAAAGACTGTGATAAAATTAAATGTTGTTTGAGACGCCTGAGGATGCCAATACTAGGGATGGGATTTAGGCAGCACCTCCCAGCACCTCTTTCCACCCTTTTGAGCCACCCTCCATCATCACCTGAGCCAGCAGCAGCAGCATGAGCCCCCCATCACTTGCACAGAGCACACAGCACTGTGTCTGTAAGGCACACCTTACTGTGTCTGGCCATGGCAGGAACTTGGAACTGGATGGTCTTAGAAGGTCCTTTTTAACCCAAACCATTCAGTGGTTCCTTTATTTTTACCCAGTGGCTTGCCAGCCTGGGTGCCAGTGCCTGCCTTGGGATGCAGTGAGGATCTTCTTTGGGGGGAGAGAAGGTGGGGAGCCCACAGCACTGAGCTGGTCCTGCACTGTGCATCCCAGTTTGCTGGGAGCTGCAGGGGTGGCCACAGCAAGAGGCAGATAAGGTGTGTTCACTTGGTACTTTATACCTCTGGGGGAAAAAGGCATTAAAGGGACAGGTTAGGGTTAGGGTCATTTGACCCTAGGTCAAAGGTTAAGGTCATGACCCCAGTCATTTGTCCTGGAGCCTCCTGAGGATGCTAAATAGCCGAGTGTAAAAATCTACTGAGTTGTTTGAAATGAGAGAAGGAAAGAGAAACTGTTGAGCACAATGAGGATAATTAAAAAAGCTAGGAAAGCCAAGCTGATTATATGGCACATTATAAAACAATACTTCACTTAGGAGCCTAGCCAAAGAAGTGCTCTCTCATTCCTTGATGTCACTTGTGGGAGCATTCATGGCACTGAGGGCTTGAGTCTTCATTGCTTTGCATTTTTTTCTAGTCATTTACAGCCCTGCAAAGTAGATATAAAATGCTTTTAGCTGTGGCAGCACATGGCAAATGGAGATCTGGCAGCATTTTAGAGCTGCTTTGCACAGCTCTGAAAGGTGTGGCAGGGTGCAAGCACAGAGCAGCACCTCTGAGGTGTCCCCAGGCCATGCTGGGGCAGAGGGACAGGGATGCTGTCCTGCATTATGTCAGTGAGGTTGGTTTTCCAGGGGCTCAGAAGGAAACAAGTTAAGTTCACCCCTGTTCTTTCTTGCTTTTGCAGATGAGGATGATGCCAACAGGCTTGGAGAGAAGGTGATACTGCGAGAACAAGTGAAAGAGCTTTTTAATGAAAAATACGGTGAGTCTCTGCTTGTACACGTCATAGGGTGAGGCTGGTTTTGCTGAGAGCAGCCACAGTTAAAATTATTTCCACAAAGGCCTCTATTTATAGCCCAAGCACATGGCAGCTGCTGCAGCACAGACATTGTCCTGCTGCTCCATGTTACAGCCTGTCCCCAGGGACATCCCTGTGTCTCACTCATGGCAGGTGGGACCTTTTCCTTCTTGTTGACAGCTCATCCTCCCAGAGGGGAAGGGGTATGGAAAAATGCAACACAGTAGCAGGTTTTGTTCAGTCTGAGGTCAGCCTTTGATGGGACAATCTCTCAGGGAGGAAAGCCAGAAATGTGGCTGTGCAGCTACAGACAGCTTCAGGTTTTGGGGCTGCAGAAATGCAAGGTGGGGCCAGGCTCTTACAGTCAGGAACAGCACAGGAGTGAGGGATGTTCTCTGCTCCCCAGTGAGCAGGAAATGAAGGGGTATCCAGAGAGGTGAGCAGCAGGTTTACTTGTACAGAAGGAAGGGCTTTTAATGCAGCAAGGAATTAAATTGAGGTGTATCACTGCCATAGGATGTTGTGGAGGCTAAAGAGATAAACTGATTCAAGAAATGGGCAGGAGTGATGTGATGTGATATGATGATGTGATGTGATGTGATGGTGATGATGGCTTTGATCTCCACCCCAGTGACCCCCAGACCAGCTGATGTACAGAGGCAAGAGGAAATGGACAAATCTCTTCCATTTCCCCTCTGTCCTGGGCTGTCTTGCATGCTGCTGCTGCTGGTCCAGCCATGGGCTTGGCCAAGTGCAGCAGTGTGTGTGTTGTGAACTCACCTGAGGCTCCTGGCAGAATTCTAAATAGAGACTGACAGAGCAGACAATAAATTGGGCAGGTACATGTCAAATGGCTGGATGGCACGTGACTGCAGCAAAGGTTGGGCACTGTAGCAGCCATGGCATCCCAAAGTCCCCCAGGGCTCTTGGTCCTTCAGTTGGTTGGTTCTGGAGCTGTGTAGGGTAAAAGCTGTTGTGCTGCCCTCTGTTCTGCTATTACAGGAGAGGCTCTGGGCTTGAACCGGCCTGTCATGGTGCCCTATAAACTCATCAGGGACAGTCCTGACTCCGTGGAGGTTACTGGGTTGCCGGACGATATCCCGTTCAGAAATCCCAATACCTATGACATTCATCGGCTGGAGAAGATCCTGAAGGCACGGGAGAGCATCCGAATAGTGATTATAAACCAGCTCCAGTAAGTTTTCCCAGCTTTTTGATTGGGGAAGTTTCTGTTTGTCAAGTGTTGTCCTTGCTTCTTCAGCTATAAACAGAGCAACTCGCCATGAGGCCACCGGAGCCACCACATACCTGTGGAGGATCTGCTCCATGCCTGGCATCCACTGTCCTGTGCTGCAGGGAGGTACTTGCCCATGGGTGGGCACAGTGAAGGGTTACAGGGCTGATTGTCCCCTCTTGCTGGTGTGATTTGGGATGATGATGCTGGGAAGGGACATGACATAGGGGCTGGTAACTCAGCGACCCAGCTGAGCTCTTTCAGGTTGCTTCTCTCCAGGATGCACTGGGGATGCTCCAAGTCCCCTCTCCACACAAAGGGGTGTTGGAGGAGTCAGCTCAGGGTCAGGGTCTGGGCTGTGTCCCAGCACAGGCAGGCTGAAAGAACTGACAGGGTGAAAGAACTGACTCATCCCTTGTCTCTTCCACAGGCCATTTGCTGAAATCTGCACCGAGGCCAAACAAACAGGTAAGGGAAGGGCTAGGACATAACTGTGGCTTTCCTGGCAGTGTGGGAGAGAACATGGATGGGAGTTGTGAGGTGGTGTTTGAACCTCCCACATCCCCAGGGCAGGATGGGGAGAAGATCCTATCTACAAGAAGTTGGGCTCAGCATCTGTTCCAGAGGAAACTATCCTCCTGGAGGATTCCACTTCTCTGAGGAGCTGTGGGAAGACTGGGCTGTTTGGCTCAAACTTCCAGCATGTTCTGGAAGATGTGATTATCACTCTCCCATTAGCAATTTGCTCACCATGAGCAATTTATTCCCTGGTTAAAGTGACCTTAATTCAGCCATCATTTAGCCCTTAATTTCAGCCATCATTTAGCAGTTGAATTTCTAAGGCAACAAGGTTTTCTGTCATCGCCAGGAATGTTTCTCTGCCCCATCATCCCGATAAATCTAGACAGTTTTAATCAAATGTGTCAGAATTAGCAGTCCTAGAGATAACTACAATCCTGTGTTTTATGAGAAGAAGTAGATGAATAGAGAAGGGAGATCTGGCCAGCCAGAGCACGCCTGCAGTGTGAGCAAAGCTGACAGCTCTGTGCCACTCACGGAGGCCAAGCCTGTGTCACCAGTGCCAGCACAGCAGATCACTGCAGGGGATGCTGTGTGGAAGGCGAGGTCAGAGTGGCAAGATGGGTCCCCAGATTTAGGGACCACTCTCAGGGCTCGGACACCTCATGCCTTCCCTCTCTCCTTGCAGACAAAGACATCAGTGTTCCCAAACGGAAGCGGAAGAGGATCTCCGAAGGGAACTCGGTATCTTCCTCTTCCTCTTCTTCCTCTTCCTCTTCTTCCAATATGGAGTCTACATCATCAACAAATCAGATCTCGCTTGTGGTAAAGCCTTCCAGATATTAGGGGGGTTTCTGCCTACCTATCTTTCTGCTTCAGGATGCTGCTCTGTTCTCCTCGAGCTATCACCACCTCCCTCTACTGACAAACACTATAAAGTATGCTGTAAAATGGCACAAGCAGGTTTGGCAAAGGAGGAGGCACACCTGTGGGGCTGTCTTTTCCTACAGGGTTTGAAGTGCCTGACACCCCCTGGGGCTCTCCTGCATTCCTGCAGTGTGCCTCGAGGGTGCTCAGCTTTAGTGGGTGCTGCATATGAGACAGGCTCAAGCAAATCCCTCCACCCCCTGGGTTAAAACACAAGTGCTGGTGACATCACCACGGGGCTGTGGTGCCTCTCAGCAGAACCTGGTGGTTCCCCACGGTCCAAGCTGTGCTGGGTGTACCTCTAGCTCAGTTCTGGGAGCAATGCAGAGTTCTTGAATACCACAAAACAGGAAAAATAGGAGATAAAGTCAGGGAGATGCATACAACTGCACTCCTTCAGGGTTTGACTTCAGTTGCAGATGATACCAAATAAAACTCCACAAAAATGCGTAAGAGAAATAAAAACTTAAAAGAGTTTTTGTCAAGTTTGCTAGTGGTGTTTTGGTTTGGGGTTGGTTCTTTTCTCTTATTTGGAAAGTGGGAGCAACAGCCAGTTGTTGGAACATGTCAGAGGTTTGATGTATGCATGGTTTTGTGTTGTGTCCTAACGGAGACTTTTGCCTTCTTTTTCTCTCCCTCTCTTTCAGCAATGGCCCATGAACATGTACATGTTAGACTATGGTGGTCTAAACGTCCAGATCCCAGGACCTATTAACTATTAGACCTCAATATCAAATAAGAACCTCAAATGAAAGAAAAAATAAATAAATGTAATTTATGTAAAAAGTGTATATTCCAATATGTATCGATGCCTTTTAGTTTTTCCAATGATTTTTACACTATATTCCTGCCATCAAGGCCTTTTTAAATAAAAATAAAAAGTGTTGCCTTGCTCTTAAAAGTACTTATTTTTTTACATGTCATATTAATAAATAACATTTTTAGGTAAGAATAAAGGCAGAAGGGCACCCCTTGGACAGGCCTTGTTGGGCTTTGGCAGCTCAGTAAATCCTTAGAGACATCAGTGCCTGAAGCCAAGTGGTCTGAAATGCTTTAATGCTTCATTTAATTTAGCTCAAAGGTGTAAAAATTTATGTACAGAGCTGCCAGAGGAGTGGTACCAAACTGCAGTGGTGACAGAGGAGGGAGCCAGCCCTTCCAAGCATCAGTCACCTTCACCCATGAGTTCTGTTGGCTCCGAAGCCTAAGTGCATTTGGATTAAGGGGGAAGGAGGTTTCAGGTCCCCCAAGAGGTGAGATCCCCCCCAAGCCCTCCCGTGTTGAGTCTCCTGCCATCCCAGACTTGGAAAGGCACAGAAAGGTTGTGTGCATTTAACTGGCATGTGAACCAGGAAAAATTTTCAGCCACTGAAGTCCTTCACGATTTATGGTTTTATGATTATCATTCTATGATTTTATGGGAGGCTTTGATGCCTTTTGGGGAGGAAATTCCCACAACAGAATCATGGAATTGTTTAATTTGGGAAAGATCTGTAAGATTGAGTCCAACCATTAACCCAGCACTGCCATGTTCACCACTAAACCACATGCCTAAGGACCACATCCACACGTTTCTTGAACGGTGGCACAATGATGGTGATGCTTGCACTTTCCTGGACAGTTTATTTCAATGCCTGACCTCCCTTTTGTTGAAGACTTTTTTTCCTAATACCAAATCTAAACATACCCTGGGAAAACTTGAGGCTGTTTCCTCTTGTTGTATCACTTGTTACCTGCGAGAAGAGATGACTACAACATCCTTTCAGGTGGTTGTAAGCAAGAAGGTCCCCCTGAGCCTCCTGTTCTGCAGGCTGATCACACTGATGCTACACAGGCTCCCTAACACTGGGCCACCACAACTGGCAATGCTGAGTGCATGCAGGGGTGGCCCTAGACTCCTTCATGTGCCCTTGACTACTTTGCCCCATATAATAAACAAACCAATAAGCTGAGGGATATCATTTGAAATTCCTGCCCTTATATTTCCATTCCATTCCTGGAGTCTGGCAGCAGAAGCAAATGCTGTTACTTTCCACTGCATGTGTTTAACTTGTGCTTTGTGCCCTGCTGAGAGCCGTGCATGAGTGAGACACGGTGGGAATGTCAGTGTGAGAAACCAAGAAGAAAAAACATCCTGGCTTGTGTGTAGGTAAATGCAGCCCAGCATGAGCCACCAGTGAAGCAAGAGCCCTGGAGATTCTAGCTTTGGAGTGATTATAAACAATGATATGAGGTGTCACTGTGAGGTGACCGTTGCTGAGTGTCCCTCCAGGACTGCAGGATGGGTCACCACAGGCTTGTCACAGCAAACCTACCCCAACAGCAGCAGCTGTGGTATGCAGGTGGGTAGATGGTGGCAGACAGAGGATCAAAGTCACTCCTGACAGTTTTTCTGAGTGGAATCTGCTGCTTTATTTGTTTTACATGTTTTCGCCCTGCTTGAGTCTGTGTCTCTTCAAGCCATGAGAAGGCTTTGGACAGTGCATGGAAGTGTTATTTAATAGTGAGTAATGTTTCAAGGCACCTGCAGATTCCTGGATCTGGACTGGAATTTGCTCTGGAGTTAGATGTAAATGATCACATGAGATAACAAAATCCCAACTAAATGTAGGATATGGCACAAAAGTGGCAAAAAAAAAAAAAAAAAAGGCACAAAAGTGTATCAATGACCCCAGATAGAAATACGGTTTAACATCTGAGCAGTTGGCATCAAAATTTGAATCTTTCTTGTTTCTGCCTGATACTCATGCCTTTAGCATCTCCAATTAGGAAACATTCAGAGATAAAAACTCATTTTGTCTTCCCAAATGTCTGAAAGGGGCTTATTTGCAGGTTATACCCCACCAAGTAGATGTCTCCTAAGAGGACACACTTACTGTATTTTATTTTTTTGTGTTAAGGACATAAAAGTCTGATGCCATAACACTGAAGGTGTTAGCATGGTTTAGCAATGACAGGGGTGTTTGAGGCTGCTGATGGAGGCTCTGGCAGGGTGTGGGGCTGGAGTGCTATACCCACACAGGCCCTGATGATGGTGCCAAAAGGCAGAGGTGAATGCAAGCAGTGGAGTTAAATTAGGGCATGGGAACTGTGCTGGGGACTAAATGATTTAATTCAGAGAGCTGAATGTAATCATAAAGGCTGTAAATGATGGAGGGTACAGAAACTGAGCAAAGAGACTCTTCCCCCACCAGCATCCCCAGCTCAGAGCCTGGTGAGCAAGATGGGGCAGGGGAAGGCTGGCTGTGCCACTCGGGCATGGGCTGAGCCACAACACTGGGCTTAAGTTTTCTTCCCTAAGTTTCCTGATCCATGATATGGAGCTCCTGAGCCCCACTCATTAAAGGGCAGCTTGTGCCCTGTTCCATCTGCTTAGCTGGGAAGCTCTGCATCCACCTGGCACCTCCAGTGCCCCCCTGGCTGGGTCTTGAGACTGCTGCATTCTGGTAACATATGCATTTTGAGCAGTGAATAGGAGTAATTCCTGCTGTAATTTTGAGGAGTTTCAGGGCCATAACATCTACTTTTCATTTTCTGTGGCTGGGGTGGGAAACTCCTGCCCTGGTGCCTGTGCTTGCTTGTTGCTGGAAATGATAGAACTTTCCTAGCTATTAATTTAATTAGTTGTTTTAATTAATTGCAAGCAGTGTCCACTTTTAGCCAGCACTAATTAAGTTTCTTTACAGGGTCTTATTGTTGCCTTGATCATTAAATCACTGAAACTAAACACAAAGTTTGATCATTAAATCACTGAAACCCTGATAACCTTCAATAAACAAAACCAAGGGGAATTGAAGACTGGACACATGGGATCTTAAATTTATAACCCTTCTAGGACGTTGGAGTAACCAGAAGATACAGAAGAGATTAAGACCTGGAAAGTTGGACACCCCCCATCTGAGAAAAAGATGGTAAGAGGACTAAAGAATGTGGATCAAATTAGCATGAAGAGTAAGAAATCAATAACCAATAAAGGATAGAATGCTAATTAATGAAACTAATTATGTAACTTAGAACCTGTTATAAATGAAATTTTCGCGAGCCAATTTAATGAGAAAATGAAAAATAGAATTTATTATCAATCGTTTACAATCTGATAGCCGACCGACTGAGAGACAGCACCGAGCCCGGGCTCGGGACTGGGTGAACCTAAAAGCCTGGCCTCTGTCACACCAAGCCCTCCCTGTTCACAACTGCAGCATGTTGGAGCTGGTTTTTATACTCTTTTTATACCCTCAGGCCCAGTTCTTTGTCTTCTCATAGTGTCTTTCCATATTCATGTTGGTTTCTTTCAGTGTCCCTCATCACAAAAAGTCCTTCCAAGAAGCAATGGATGGTATCTCTTGGTTACTGGAACCTGGGTATTCAGCTGGGATTATCTGCAGGACATATCTTGATCCCCCATCATCACCAGCTGCTCCCAGTGGTGATGGGCATCATCCTGTGTGGGGCTAGATTCTTGATAAAATGTTCATGTGTTTCCCTCCACCCATTTCACCGTTTTTCTGTTACACTACATCCTAGCCTGGGCTCGGTTGTTCATATGTTAATGGTGTCTCCTCCACCCATGGCTGCTCCTTCATTGTATGTGCTGCAGCAGCCTGGTGGCATGGTAATGTGTCTTCCTGCCAGCTGCAGGCTTTGGGTGGGGAGGGTGAGGACTGGAGCCCCTGGTCTGTTCCTATGGAAATGTAAGGGCTCCTTTCAGCTGCATTCCTTTCTGTGGTTTGTTTCACCTAACTTTTAAACAGAGCTACTTACTGTTTCTAATATTAAAACATATACCTTCAAGTGAATTGTTTTGATCAGCATGAATTATCAATTACTCATAACAAACCCATGAACATTAATTTCTTTGTTTGCTAAAAATGTAAAAAGTAAGTGAAAAGGATTCATATCAGCATCTTGTGTGTAGGCTGGAATTTGTCAGCCACACACACACACCTCTGGGCCAAGAATAAAATAATGCCTTACTCCCTAACACTGAAAAGACAGTGTTAGAGAGTCTTATTTATCCTGATGATTTTGACAACAATTTACTTGTGACCCCAGATGAGACAATGCTTTTG
Source organism: Urocynchramus pylzowi (assembly GCA_013397555.1). NCBI lineage: Eukaryota > Metazoa > Chordata > Aves > Passeriformes > Fringillidae > Urocynchramus > Urocynchramus pylzowi. The sequence continues at coordinate 241,295 of VZRH01008089.1, forward strand.
ATGCTCCATGGATTTACAGGATGGAGGACTCTGGTGTGCATCAAAGGCTTTTTTTCAGAGAAATCCTTTGATCTTATAATCCCATGAATTCAAGGCAAAACCTCTGGGTTTTATTAAGGCATTATTGAAGGTATAAAATTATATCTAACCATAAGCTGCAGCAGAGAGTTCCTCCAGAAATGGAGCTCTATAATACAATTGGGTAATAAAAGTAATTATATAATTTGTTATTTTCTATTAAAAATTATTGTAAAACTGTATAAGTGAGTACCAAAAGGTTTCAAGTCCCCAGCTAATCAGAAAAGTGTACTTTTAAGGGAGTGCAAGTCCCCAGCTAATTGGAAAACTCTAAGTGGTTAACAGAAGCCATGCAGGGCTCAGAGGTTTTTGTAACTGTACTGGCTTATCATGCCAGTACATGCACTAGCTAACACAGGAATGCCCATAGCACAATTTCAGTCTTGGCAAAGGTTGTAAAAACTTACTAAAAGGTTGTAAAAGGTTATTTTTTAAAAATTGTAAGAGCTTTTAAAAATATTTTAAAGATGTAGAAATTTTTTTTCATAAGGTAGTAAATGTGGTGTGGGACTATCTTCATAGCTCCTGGAAGAAGAGATTCCCCAAGTCTCCCCTTGAGTTGTGTTTTAAGGAACTGGAAAAGGTGTGGGGTGGGGGGTGTGGGGTGTGTATGTGATCCCCTGATATGAAAACAACTTGTATATTATTATCCTTGGTGGCTGATGTATGAGCTAAGCAATCACAAAAAGTGGCCTGTTAATGGGACTGACCCTTTTACAACTAATGCTGTTTTGTAGAAGGAGTGGAATGGAGTTGTATGTTGATTTATTTTTTTGATTTGCAGAATAATCCTGAGCTGCAGAAGAAATATATGCATGGTGTTAAAAGAATAAAAAAACACTCAAAAGGGGCTGAGAGGGGGTGACAGGAGACTTTCTTCCAGCTGCAGGTGTGCAGAAAATCAGGCTATGAAAAGCCAGTGTCCATAAAGCTGAAAGGAATGAGTAGGAGGTATCTTTACAAACTGTGGGCCTCATGGTAGATAAGGCCAAATATGGAGAGGTGAAAGAAGCAATGGGGAGAACCATAAATTCCATAGGAATTACCCTAATTGACACAGACTGTTACTCACTCAAGACTGTGCTACAACTTTGGATTTAGAGAAAAAACAGGGACACAAGGAAAAAGAAAAACAAAAGGGGGTATTAGGTATTTCAGGAACTCTCTACCTCTCAAGTACCTCAGGCAATGAGGAAAGAGAGGGAAATGCAGCTGGGAAATTAGGATAAAAATGAGGCTGCATCCTCTAAAAATTTTGAGATAGCCCATGGGGAATGCTCCATGACCTCTCCCTTTATTTGAATAAAGTTACAGGGCTCCTCTGTCTCCTTTTTGGACATAAAGCTCTGGTGTTTGTGGATTAGTTTTCCTGACAAAGGAGAGAGAGGAGTCCTGCAATTTTTTTCAAATAAAGGGAGAGAGGCCACTTGGGTCCACAGGCCTGTGGGGTTTTCTCCCTTGAGGTCTTGGAGGACACAGCTTCCTTTTATCCTAAACTCCCAGCCACATGTTGCCCCCCTGCTTTCCCCATAGGCTGGGCTACTAGGAAGGTACAGCCTTCCCAAACTGCCTACCCCATATCCTCCCTTGAACCTGTCATTTTACTGAAAATTCAGAAATTCAAGCTTGTGCAGACCCACTTGTCTGTTTCAGGATTCAAGCTGTCTTTAGGTAATCAGCTCTTTAGGTAATCAGCTGGTCAATGGAGATGTTAAAAAAACACCACTTTTGCCAGAGGTCTCCAGGATCCTCCTTTTGCTCCCCACCCATTGCTGGGGGGTGGGGGACGAGGGAGGGGGAAGTGGTGCTGTCTTTTCTATCAGAGGTGTTGGAGATAATGAAAATTGGTGGAGCAGAAGAAAAAGGAATTTATATTATTTATATATTAAACAGTAGATGCCAGGAGCTTTGACCTTGCAAATATTAAAACAACTCCACAGAGGGAGTCATTTGGCCTCTCAAAGATTGGCAGAGACCTTCCTCAAGATGTACTGCCTTGGGTCTTTTTGTTTTAGCAAAATGAGCTTTTGAAAGCTGCCCAGCTAAAGTTGATAGCCAGACTACAAAGGAGAGTGCAAGGAGGGGGAGTGACCTTGGGCTGTGTCCTTTCCAAGGATACCGGCTGTATTTTGCTGAGATGCCCTGGATGAGAGGGCTTAAATATCTTCTGGTAGTGCTTTGCCAGCTGGCAGGGTGACCAGAGGTGTTTCTGGTCACATCAGCAACTTCTGCATCAGTTATTAAAGTATTTTTTGGAACAAATAATTCCAGGGTATGAGATTGTGAAGGCAGCAGACTGGGCTGGAGGAACTCATTTTACATGGGAATCCTACAAGGGATTATGGCTGCTTTGAGACTTCAGTGGGACCTCCATACCCCCTAGCACCATGAGAATTCAGGTCAAATAGAAAGGATGACTGGACAAATACAGAAACACCTTTGAAGCTGGTGACAGAAATTAAGATGCCATGGGGGTGGCTTTTGCCATTATCTGGGGCAAAAATAAGAGCTAAACCCTGAGCAAATCATTCCCCTTTTAATTAATTTTCAATGTGCTGGGGAGAGGGAAGATTTATATCAGTACGTGTCTAGGATACTGTGTCTCTTGAAATTTCTTTGACAGGAAACTGTGAAAAATGCCATTCAGTTGTGTTAAAATTTTAGAAGTTTAATAGTAATAAAATACTTATAAAAATAGTAATAAAAATTAGTCTTATAAGTAATTGATAATTCATGCTGATCAAAATAATTCACTCGAAGGTATATGTTTTAATATTAGAAACAGTAAGTAGCTCTGTTAGGTGAAACAAACCACAGAAAGGAATGCAGCTGAAAGGAGCCCTTACATTTCCATAGGAACAGACCAGGGGCTCCAGTCCTCACCCTCCCCACCCAAAGCCTGCAGCTGGCAGGAAGACACATTACCATGCCACCAGGCTGCTGCAGCACATACAATGAAGGAGCAGCCATGGGTGGAGGAGACACCATTAACATATGAACAACCGAGCCCAGGCTAGGATGTAGTGTAACAGAAAAATGGTGAAATGGGTGGAGGGAAACACATGAACATTTTAACAAGAATCTAGCCCCACACAGGATGATGCCCATCACCACGGGAGCAGCTGGTGATGATGGGGGATCAAGATATGTCCTGCAGATAATCCCAGCTGAATACCCAGGTTCAAGTAACCAAGAGATACCATCCATTGCTTCTTGGAAGGACTTTTTGTGATGAGGGACACTGAAAGTAACCAACATGAATATAGAAAGAAACTGAAAGAAACCAACATGAATATGGAGAGACACTGAGAGAAGACAAAGAACAGGGCCTGAGGGCGGGAAAAAGGGTATAAAACTCAGCTCCAACTGCTGCAGTTTTGAACGGGGAGAGCTTGGTGTGACAGAGGCCAGGCTTTTTGGTTCACCCAGTCCCAAGCCTGGGGTCGGTGCTGTTTCTTAGTCGGTCAGCTATCTGATTTGTAAACGATTGATAATAAATTCTATTTTTCATTTTTTTTAATTTGCTTTGGAAAATTTCATTTATAAAAGGCATCATCAATAAGATAATGTTCGACACCAGAAGTTTATCCCAGAAGATNCCCAAGCCTGGGGTCGGTGCTGTTTCTTAGTCGGTCAGCTATCTGATTTGTAAACGATTGATAATAAATTCTATTTTTCATTTTTTTTAATTTGCTTTGGAAAATTTCATTTATAAAAGGCATCATCAATAAGATAATGTTCGACACCAGAAGTTTATCCCAGAAGATTTTCTCCTGGCAAGATTTCAGCAAATTATTCACCAGTTCCGAGAAACGCGGCAGCAAGAAAGAACAAACTACGATAATATTCTAAAGAAGGGCCCCTGCCAGAGCCCAAAAGACTGTATAAAATGAACCTCTTAGAAATAATATTGGGAGATCCACAGGGACTCCCCGACTCTGATTGCCTGGCTCAGAGTCGAATTGCTTGTGGCTTTTTCCAAATTTATACTTCAATTATTTAATAAATGTCTTTAATTATTAAATTGGAGTATTCATTTACAACAGTCTGGATCGAGAGGAGGTGTGTTTCTTAGTAAACACAGGGGCCTCTTGATCCATCTTGAATTTTATCCCTAAGGGGGGAAATTTGTCAAAAAGATCTTTGATTGTTCAAGGAGTTGAGAAAATTATGGTTTCTTCTGTAGGCTTACAAGTTTGAACACATTTTTCTCTGAGGGAATTGTGAAAAGTGTGGTAAATTGTTAGAAATGAGAAGCTTGACTCAGCCAATATATCAAGCAGTAATTCAATATATTAATTAATATGGTAAAGTATGAGCAAAAACAGCACTGGGTACAGTGGTGGGGGTTTCCCCTCCAACTGCACACTGATTGTTGGGCTTGCTGGTATTTATTGATCATATTCATGCATATTCATAAGCTTTCTCAACTGTTTCTATTCCAAATTTTTACGTCACAATTCTATAGGATCATAAATCTATAATGATGATTGCTTGGTTCCTTTCCAATTTCTATACTCCATTGTGATCTATTCCAGGCTTCAATATCCCAGGATGTGTATCCCAGATGGTGAGGTCCAGCTTCCAGATATGGGGTCCAGCTTAGGACCATTAATCTCTGATAGCAATGTCCAGCTTCCCTTTTCGAAGTCATTAATCAGTGACATTGATATCCATCTTCCTTTCTCAGAACGTTTTCCCTGTTTCGTTAGAGCTTGGAATAGATTCACTTCCCTCTTTTGTTTAAATCCTTTATACATTCTAAAGCCACAGTTTAAAAATCCTTAATACAAAGTAACATTCTAAATGTATAATTCAAAGGTTCTTATTACAAAACAGCTTAAGAGTTATAAAAGTTAATTGCAAGCAAAAGATTGGTTCAAGGGTCTTCTTCCATGTTTTACTTTCCTTGGTTGTTTATTAGAACTCATCTTTATAACTGTCCCATGGCTGTGTTCCACATATTTCACAATTACAACTACATAGGTTATTTTTATTTACCTGACATGAAACATAACTTTGTATTTCACAGCCTAAAGGTCTTTTGGATGCATGTGGGGTAGTACGTGAGTTTGGAAAGCTGGGAGGAAAGAGGTTTAACTTGCAGGGAAAACTTGGCTCATGAGACTTCAATTACTCACTTGTTGGAGGTGGTGAATTTCCCAAAAGAGGCAGAAGAGCTGTTAAGGGACATCAGGCAGAGTGCTCTGTGGCAATGTTCAAAAAAGCAGCACTTATGCCAGAGGTCTCTGAGATCCTCCCTTTGCTCCCTGTGTCTCTGCTGTTGCCAGGGGGAGGGGGAAAGTGGTGGTGTTGTCTTTTCCACCTGAGGAGTTGGAGATATTTGAAGGTGGTAGAGCAGAAGAAAGAGGGGAGAATTGATTTACAAAGGAGAGTAAACAGTAGATGCCAAGAATTTTGAGCCTGCAAATATTGCGACAGCTCAATAGGAGGAGTCCTTGGGACTCTCAAGGACTATCTTGAATCTTTCTGTTTCAGCAAAACAAGCTATTGAGGGATGCCAATAACAGCCAGCCTGCAGAGGAGATTGCAAGGCAGGGGAAATGACCTTGGGCTATACATCCTCTCCAGGGATGTCGAGTGTATCTTGCTGAGATGCTCTAGGCAAGAGGGCTTAGATAGTGGTAGTGATATGCCACCTGGCAGGGTGGCCAGGGGAGTTTCAAAGTCTCTTAAACCTTGGAGATTTGGACATTTCATCTTAAGGAGAAGGATGGGAGGCTGTGACTGACATTCCACAGGAGTGGACCAGAGCAGCAGCCAGTGCATTGACACTGGGGGAAGCCCCTTGTGCTTACCCACAGACTGTCTGCTGAAACAGTCTGTATGGGTGGGCATCCCTCTTTTAGAACAGCCACTCACTGGAGGCTAATCCTTGCTGCCCTTGTTTTCTTTATATTAAGCTGTTTCTGTGCCTTCAGTCACCACAGGTGGTGCAGAAGACAACAGTGAAAATTAGATTAGAAAATTAGATTACACCATTAGACTGTTTTTCTTAATAATCTTGGCTTTATAGTGTCAGTTAAATTTGGGCCAAAAGTGGGAGAATCAATTTTTTTAGTCCTAGGAGAGAAAGGCAAAAACCTTTAACATCAGCAATTGTTGAATCTGCAGAAGGCCAGGACAACCTGATGACAGGCCAGGGGGTGCCAACATGCCTATTGCAGGTTACCTCCAAACTGGTCAGGAATTTGTTATATAGGATATATTAAACTGTTCTTTTTGCTACCACAAGATCATGGAAATCAGTTAAGAAGAAAGGGGAGTGTGGGCAAAATTAAATGACTCAAGCTGCTGTCTGCAAATAGATAACAATTAAAAAGTGGTGAAACAAATAACAAAGGAAATAAGAAAGTTATCTCATGTACCAGTCAAAATGTGGAAAGAATGGGAACGGGATGTTTTCGTGGTTACCTGGTGGACTATGGGTTAAATGAATGCTCTTTTTCCCTCTTATCTGCTTAGTAACTCTAATCTTTTTACCATGTGTAATCCCCTGCTTAGTACAATTTAGTCAACATGTGATCAATGGGATGCAGGTAGTAGCCATGCCTACAGATCCAGAAATGGCTACAAAGAACAGAAAATGATGTCACTGCAAATTGCAAAACCAAAAAGGACCCAGGAACAGAAAGTTAAGTCAATGATGTGAAAAGTGCATATTATATAGTTGGCACTTTGCAGATATTAAAAGGAATACTATATGTGTTATGTTGTATTAATTAGTATTACTGTATTAACTTTTTTTAAAGTAGAGTGGTAAATATAGTTTAGGTTATAACATAATGAAAATAGAAACTATGCAAAGTAAGATACTTTTTTTAACTAATTCAAGAAAAGGGAAGAGATAATAAAGAAATTCTTCACACAGAGATAACAGCAACAAGACACCTAAATCCCCAAGAGAAGAATTATTGCTTCCTTGTCGGAAAAGACAAACTTTTTTCCACCTCCTTCCTGTCTTTAAGGAGCCAACAGGATTAAAGGGGAGAAGTTGACAATAACCAGAGAACACCCTTTGTTTGAAAAGAATTTATGCATCATGTATGAGATATATGAATATGCAATAGGCTACTGCTTTTAAGGGTTAATCCTTTGTTAGCGTGTGTGCTTTTGGGGCTTAATTACCCAGGAGGCAGCCGGACTGTCCGTATTTCTTTGTTTTCATTGTCCTTTATTGTCCTAACTCTGATTGTCCAAATTCTTATTAGTCTAATTTTTATTACTATTTTCAAAATAATTTTATTACTATTAAGCTTCTAAAATTTTAAAACAAGTGATTGGTGTTTTTCACAGTAACTAAGGTTTGTAAAAACAACTATTAAGAAAATAAAAAAGGAAGGATTGAAAGGAATGAGGTACTTGTCTTTCGAAACAAACTGTAGGTCTGCTGATGAATAAAATTGGATACTAAGAGATGAAAGAAACAATGGGAAGAACCATAAATTCCATAAGGAATTCCACTGAGTGACACAAGGAAAAGACATAGAGGAGGGGTGTACATTAGAAGGGGGTATTAGGTATTAGGTGTTTTGGGAAGTCTATACCTCTCAAGTACCTCAGTCAATGGGGTAAAAGTGAGGGACATGCTGCCGGGAAATTAGGATTAAAAGGAGGCTACATCCTCCAAAAATCTGAAAGACCCCATGGGAAATGCCCCATGTCTTCTCCCTTTAATCGAATAAATTTACCGGACTCTTCTGTCCCTTTTTTGGACATAAACCTCTGGTGTTTGTGGATTAATTTTCCTGACAATTACAATTAGATAAATTAAGATAAATATCTTAATACTTGAGCCGTGTTTCTCATTTATTACCTTTCAAACTCTTTGGTGCTTTGGAGGGTGCTGGGGGGGTGTTTATGTGTTTACAAATCTAATAGCAATCCTCATTAAAAGCCACAAAACATGAAGCCATTTTGATCCCAGGCAGATGGCAACTAAAAATTAAGTTTAATTAAAGAATGAGAGCTTTGATTCAAATAATTTTTAAAAAATATAGTATACTGAGATGCTAAAGAACAGCATAAACAGCAGCTGTGCTTTTATTCAGAAGACTGAATGCATTTTTAAGGAATCCCTTTGCAACGCCTTCCAGAGCAATCCCAGGTTGTGGGATGCAGCTTGGCGGGCAGCATAGCCAGAGGGTGCCTCCACAGGATCCTACTTCCCCCGACTTTAGGGAATGGCTGGGAAAGTAATAATGCAGTCAAGAATGTGGTCTTGCTTCCCTCTTTGGGTAGCTTTGGTTTGGTTTTTTTTTTAATGTTTATTTTTATTTTTTAAAAGTTCAGCTGTTGCCAAAGTAAGACTACGTCTTAGCTGCATCCAAGTTTAAGACTGTTTTCCAGCAGTCATTACAACCCATTTCTTCCTGCAGTATCCAGACCCTTCCAGCAGTGCACAAAGGAAGCATGGCTGCATAGACATTACCTGTAGCTCTTTATAGCCTACACAGCTTCAAGTTGCTTATCCACGGCTAAAGCTTATGGAATGGAGACCGAAGGGTTGTAAGAGGCTCCATCTCGGTTGTGGCAAGGCTTGGCTGCCCTGGAAGCTCCCAGGCAGCTCCAGGGCTGAGCGCTGCCCTTGAGGTCAACCCTGCCAGGGAAGATGTGTGCTAATGTCTTTACAAACAATTCTGTGGGTGAAGGTATGGGTGTTAATGGCTTTGAAATGGGTCTTAATGTCTCTACCAACTTCAAGCAGTAGGATTGTTGCAGAGTCCAGACAGCCTGACTCCTGAAACAGTCAAGTGGGTCTGCACAAGCTTGAGTTTCTGAATTTTGGGGAAAAATGACAGGTTCAAGGAGGCATATATGGTAGATGGTTCAGGAAGATTTTATCTTCCTAGTACCTCAGCCAATAGGAAAAGGAAGAAGGCAACATGGCATTGGGAGTTTAGGATAAAAGGAGGCTGTGCCCTCCAAGACCTCAAGTGAGAAAGCGCCCAAGGCCTCTCTCCCTTTATTCAAATAAAGTTGCAGGACTCCTCTGTCTCCTTTATGGACACTGGCTTTATGGAGAAGCTGCCAGTGGAGTACCGAAGTATTTTGTTAAATGTACAGCACAGCTGTCTCACTCTCAGATTTACAGGTGTTACTGCCTGCCCCTTGTGAGAAACGACCGCTCACTTTTTAAAATTTTAAAGGTTTATTAAACCTTAACCAAAAATACAACAAAATGACCAAATAAGGAAAAATTATAGTGCTGGGAGCCCGTCCCCATGACTACCAGCCACGTGGCTCATCTTCAAAACAGATGCTCCATCTTTTATATCTCTAGCCCCTCCTAGAGCCTTGTCAGTCAACTCCTTCCTCGCTGTCCAGTGGTGGAGGTCACTTTCTTACATTCTGATAGGGTAATCTTGTGTTCCATATAAGGTATTGTTTCTGATTCTCTCTGTTCACTGGTTCCCTGCCCTCAGGTAACGTCTATATAAGGTTGCGTTTGCCTCATTTTGAGGTCTTCTGGAGCAGCTCTATGCAACGTACAGATTATGTTTTGCTGTGCATTGACTGTTAGTGCACCATTTATTTTCCATTATTAAATTTGATTTTCAGGCACTCCAGTCATTCCTGTCCCTTTTTATTTTACCACACAACTCCCGGCTAGTCTGGTCCTAAAGTTGCATTTGTTGGATGTGATGTAAAAAGTGGCGCCCGAACAGGGACACTGATATTCAAGGTACTGTTGGGATCTGATCAGCAGGGGTGCTGATTGGTAGGTTGTCCCTCTGGAGATGTTAGATGATGGTGGACTAGGGGTGACAGGAAGTCGGCCTTGCCTCGACCAAAGAGGTGAGGATTCCTGTGAAGGACTGCAGGTAAGCTGGAGGGATGGGGGGGACATTGGCCCATCACTGAATCGGAAGGGATGAAATGGGTTTGAGAATGTCCAATCAGAAGAGGGATGTATATGGACAGTTAAAATTACTTTTGGCTAATCATAGGAAGAAAGTCCCAAATGTAAACTAAAAGTGGTTTTGAAGTGAGTCTTCTATAATTTCCCCAATGCCTTGGCTACTAACACCTTTACTGTTGATTTGTGGGACTCAGTGGGAACAAAACTTTACTAAAAGAGACTCTGTGGCACCTCACATGCTCCCGCCTTCCACATGATCTTAGCCACTACCACCTCTACCCAAACCAAGACAGCACTGTCCCCCACTCTTTGTTCCTTGGCCCCTGTGAGAAAGATGGTGAGATGGAATTCACCGTGATGCACAGATGAGCTACTGTCCTTCTGCCATCTTGTGCCCTCCTACTCCTACTTCTCCATTGGCCCTGGATGGTAATGATCACACTACCTTGGACCCACCGGACCCTCCCCTTCCTGCCGCTCCGCCTCTTCCTCCCTTCTCCTCTTCCAGAAATTGCCATTCTCCTACATCCTCCCAAGCCACCATCTTAACAAGAACACCATCCTACAAAATGGCGTCACCGACATGGGCAGCAACAAAGCCGAGGCTGAGATCCAAGCGCCGACAACATCATGTCTAAAAGAAAATTAGTAAGACAACATCACTATTCTGTCTCTCTGCTTCACAAACCTACCACTTGAAGCTCTTCAGATATTACTAGATAACACCTAGCGGCAACTGTATCTTTTCAGCCTTTACCATCTGCCAACTTCAGCAAATAACACTCTGGCATCAGTGACCTCAACACCACTCTATGCTTAAGGACATAATTATTGTCTCAATAAAACTATTAGATTTTTAGATTAGCTTAACAACCAAAAAAATTTATTAGAAGTGTCAGGTAGAGGAAGAGTCTTCATTTTTTAAGCTTTAAGTGATTTAATTGAACTGTATAATTTTGATAGTAGTATTTTATTTACAGTGCTTAAATTTTAAATTAAACATAGTTGAGTATATTTGAACGAATTGAATAGTTGTTGTGTCCAGTTTTCAATTTAAGAAGTGTAAATAGTTCATTTCATGCATTGCACTAGTCCATTTTTATATTTCTTTGTTTCTGATTTCAATTACACAAAGTGCAAACATTATACCTTCTGTTTTATCTTAGTTATCACTTAGTATATCTTTAGTAACAACCTAGCAAAGTAGTTCTAGTTTTTATTTATCTTTTTACAGTTTGAGTCCATAGATTTACTTAATATACTTTAAAGTAGTAAAGTTTATCCCATAGAGTTATCAAACCTTGCAATTATTTAATCAATTGTTTTGTGCATTTGTATAGAAATTACTTCAACACATTTTTATACAATTTCATTATACGAAAATTGTGGTTTTCATTTCCCTTTAAATGTTTATTTTATTCAGTATTTCTCTTGTAGTGGTGTAGTTCTTGTCTGTCTTCTTAATTCAATTTAATGATTTCATTTATCTTTTAATTTAATTTTCTAAGCCAATCTTAATTAGTTGTATACATTCCCTAAAATTTTAATTTTAACCACTTTCCAAAACCATATTATTGTTTTAACCAATTGAATAATTACCACATTTCATTCTTAACTCAAAAATAACATCAGTTTACAAATCAGCAGTAGCTATAAAAATACTTATCATCATTAATACCAGCTTGCCTGTTGTTGATTTTCATCATTACTTTTACAAATATTACACATTGTCAGGTAAAACAGTTTAAAAGTTAAAGGTTTGCTAAGGCAATTGCTCTTGTTGATTAAAATAGAACTGTTAACACAGACTATAGTAATGATTGTATTTATGTTAGGTTGCCTGTTAAAAATTTTATTTACTCAACAATAATTATAGCAAGATTTGTTTTTATTAAAAGACTTATTAATGCTAGTCTTGTTAAATTTGTTTGCCGAAAGCTACTATAGAAGACCTTGAGATCTTTTAAATTTTTTTAAAGAAAAACTAAAAGGGGGAGATGTGGCAGTCCATCCTGGAAGGGATGGGCTGTGGGGTGGCCACGCAAGGTAACAATATTAGGCCCTGGGAGGTGAGGAGCTAAGACAGGAAACATCTAAATTAAGTCAGGGTGAGAAGAGAGGAATGATGGGAACAGTTATGTAGATTAAGTCATTCCATATAAAGTTATGTTCTGAACCCTGCCCTCTGATTGGGTACTCTTGTGTTCCATATAAGGTATTGTTTCTGATTCTTTCTGTTGATTGGTTTCCTGCCAATGTCTATATAAGGTTGTGTTTGTCTCATTTCGAGGTCTTCTGGAGCAGCTTTATACAATGTAAGGCTTATGTTTTGTTGTGCATTGATTGTTAGTGCACCTTTTATTTTCAATTATTAAATTTGATTTTTGGGCACTCCAGTCATTCCCGTCCCTTTGTCTGCTGCCTAGGACCCTCTGCAGGGCCATCTGAGCCTGGTGGTGGCTGGGACCTCTCCTGCTCTGCCAGCTTGTGTACAACCCTTTTGGCTTTCATTTTAGAGATGCTTGGTCCCTGGCTAGTGTGGCTGGAGGAAAACTTGTGAATCACAAACTGCTGCAACAGTGTCTGTACAAGCCTGCAATAGCAGTGTTATGAATGAAGTTCTATATGTCTAATTTAATAAACAACACAATTGAATTAAGCAGCAATTTTAATTGAGCAGCAAATTTTTATAGAAATGAATACCATCAAATATGTTGAATATAATCAAGTATATACAAAAAAAAATTTGGCAGTGATTAAGTATGATTAAAGTTCATAGAAAGCATAAGCAAAACCGACTGAGGTATGGGAAGGGCTTCTCCTGCCTCGTGTATGAAACAAAGTAATCCAAACTAAACTTATGTACTGTATGCTAATACATATTCATCAATACTTTTTCATAAATCTCCTCCTATTTTCGATTCTTGAAATCTATGTTACTATACTGCATAGTGCATGCTCCACTTGTTGTTAGGGGGTCTCCTGGCTTTTTGGTGGTCTTTTCAGAGGAAGGCTCACCGTCTTCCTCACTGTCCTCTGAATAACCTTACAGGTTGCACATGTGCACTAAGCTTTGTGGTTTTTAAGTAAGCATTATGTTCCAAATAAGCCTTATTATTTAATAGATAAAACCACAACTTAGATTCTGTGGGATCGGCGGGAGAAATGCAGCGCGCAATATGAGTGATCAGCAAAGTCTCAAACTTTATTGATAGGAACACATATTTATATTGGTGTTAATGAGGCTAATGCATATTGCAAAAGGCGAGCTCATTATTGGTTAGGTACTTATCAGCTAACTACGCCTACTTCTACATTCTTGTGGTTAGTTTGTTTAACTTTTCTTCATTTTTCTAATTAAAGATCCTTTCTCTTATCCTGCTGTTGCACCAAGGGCACAATGACCTTGCCTTATACACGCACTGACTGCTGATTCCTGTACTTATCTCCTTCTTGCTTAACTAACGGTATTATGTCAACGTGACCTTTCTCAGCTAGCCAACTGTCCACAAAATCCTCCACAAGATTCCACACCTGGAATCATCCCAACTTTGCTCGTCCCAAGGCTGATTCTGTTTTGGGATCTTGCTTATCTCAATACTACATCCTGTATCCTGTTTTTCACATGTCACATGTGCAAAGGGGCCCATCTGCTTTCTAACGCTAACCACATATACTTTTCCTTTATTTTATATTGATATAATTTAATTAGCATGAATCATACCCATTTATCACAGCAGCAACTGTTCAGAGACATGAATAATTACTCATCAGCCATGAATGATTTTAATGTCCCTGTTAACTAGTATGCTCTTTGAAGCATCTCACCACACAAATTTGCCAGATTTTCAAAGAGGCAGCTTTTTTTTTAGCTTGAAGAAGATACGCCTAGGGGTCCCTATGACACATTACTAGTGCCTGAAGTTTTGGATAGCATATTAAGTTAAGGGGTTTTATTTGTGAACTTTGGAAAAATTCACATTTACTGTCCCTGTAACCCTCTGGCACAAAAGGTAAATGATTTTAAAATGTTTTCCTCTTCTTTTGCAGTACACAAGCCAGTGTACACAAGCCAGTTACATGAAAACTTCATTCAATCTGTTGTTGAAGCCTAGCAGGTTAACTAGTAGAAGTAGAAAAGCAAAATGATTCTAAATACTTCAAACCAAGGAATTTAGATCAAAACATTTTCTTCCAGAAGGCTCGTTCTTGAATTTTAAATCCAGAGAATACTAAGATTAATTAGTCAGGTGTTTCATATATATAATACTCAGTTCAAGAATCTGACAGCAAAACTCCATGGAGACTGTGTATCACACTGAACATCTTTTCTAGAAGGAAGTACTTAATTTCCGGGCTCTGAACTGATGCAGCAATTTTTATGGTAATATACTACACTTGTTAATTACTCCATCTGCTAAAAATATCTAAGTTACTTCTAGTCTGAACATTGATTCAGCATACAGCAAACATTTCTGATAGATTTAGAAGTCTTAAAAAAACTATCGTTTCAGTTAGTCATCTTGTAATCACGCTGGGTAAACACTATTCCACATAGTGTGTCACTTAACTCTATGAATTCAGTTAACTTTATCCAGCTTCATAGCTCACATGGCTGGAGGAGGTTATAGAGAGTGTGTTGGGAGGAAAGGGTAGAAACTAGAAGGTTTGGTGAGGAGGAGAGAATAGTTTTGATCAAAGTGGTTTTGCAGCTGAGAATGTGAGAAATGTTGGTGTGAGAAAACTCCATTTATTATGCTTAATGTTGTTCATCCTCTGCTTTGTCAAAAACATGTAAACCTTTTTGTTTTAGTGAGGCAGGCAGCTAGCATCCCCCCAGTCGTCTGCTAGAATGAACTAAGCCAAACAGAGCCTGTGTCCCCATGTGTTTTCCACAAGGTTTTATTAGCAAGGTAATGAAATAAATCTACTCTTTGCATTTCAGCTGTGGTTTGATGGTTATCCTTGGTTACTTGTATATGTTGATTCACACAGAGGGATACAGAAGAGTGGGAAGAATCCTGACCTGGAGAAATACCAAATTTCCACTCTTCTGAGGACCCATGTCTAGCAATAATGGTCTTACCAGCAGGAAGCAGCTGGTACATATAACTCTAAAAATGAATCATGATTGTGATTTGTAATCAAAAAGCATCCTTTCCGCCCCCAGAACAATCCATGCCTGCAGGGCAACAGTCTGAACACAGCCTGCAATGATGTCCTGGCAGTGGGCTTCCATTTTGTAGGCAAGTAAACTCCTCTGGTCTTCCAGAGGATTTGACTGAGTAACTTTTGAGCAGGGCATACTTATAACATCTAAATCTGTATGAAATAGTCAGTGTCAGCTGTGTGTGCAGTAAGGTGCAGCTGGAAGATGCCAGTGTGAAGATATGGTGGAGCATGAAGTTATGGATGCCTTCTACTGAAAATGCCATCTAAACAGCAAGGGAACTGACAAATTGATATAGTAAATAGCTGTGGTTGCTTAGAAAGATTTGGTGTCCTTTGGGTTGAAGTTCTTCACCAGCAGCTACACCTTCTACACCTTCCCCTGCACAGGGTCTGCAGAAAGCAACCATCCAAGTACTGCAGGGTGAAATCTACAGGTTGCATTTAAGGTGGTGATGTTTTCTAACCTTTTTAGGGTTTTGAAGTGTTTTGGTGGTTGGGGCTTGGGATTTGTGTTTCTAGGCTGCTGCAGAATGCTTCTGTCTCCCACAACGTAAATGATGAGGCCAGTCATGTCCAGCTGAACAGTGGCAAAGAACCACAAAAGCCATGATCTCTTGAATCACTCAGATCAGCTGTTTAGGGTACTCTGGTGAGTGTTTGCAGCTGGGTATTAGATTTGCACAAGTCCACAGCCTTCCTTCAGGCATGGTACAATAATGGCCAAAGCATATACTACAGGGTCCTTTCCCAGCTTCTGAGCTTAATTCCCCAGATGGATTTCTTGCTATTTATTACAACTAAGAGGAAGTGAAATGCTTCAATTTCTTTACAAATAAGATTTACTTGAAGATGTAGTATTAGGCGGCTACTCTTGACCAAGTCTAAAACACACTGTGAACATTTTGAAAACACATCAGTAGTTTTGGGAGTCTACTCACCATAAATAAAATGGTATTTATGAAAAGGGTAGTTTGATTTAAAATCTCTTGGTTTTAATTGCAGCATTTTCGATTGGAATAAAATTTTGAAATGTACCATTTTCCTTTGAATGGAAAAATTCCCATCCACATTTACTACATTGAACCTAAATTTAAAGAAAAGGAATAGTGATGTCAGACAAAACATTTGACTCTTTTTAGCCAGGAAAAAAGATCTCATAGATAGCATTCCCTATGCTTAACATCTTCGAAAATGAAATAAAAGACTGCTTGGCTGTGAAGGTCATGATTAACCCTAATTAAGGCTTTCTGCTGGTGGAGGCTGTTGCTGCCGTCGTTGGTTCTGGAGAGCAGCTCTGGGCGTTCAGCGTGGCCGGTGTGAGCGAACAGCGGCGAATGCTGAGGGCCGGCCCCCGCCGG
>VZRH01008089.1:258265-298632 GCA_013397555.1 Urocynchramus pylzowi
CGCGCGCATGCCCGAACCCGGCGCGTGGCGGCGGCCGTCGGGCGCGGAAAGGAAGGGGTGGAGCCAGGGGTGTAAATGGCTGTGGCGGAAGCTGGCCGGGCCTGGCGGTGGCGAGGAGGATAGCTGCACCTAGCTCATCCACCCTTGTCAAGTGCTGTGGTGTATTTGTGCAGTAAGTACAAATGCTTAGTCTTGCTATGTCACAGTAGCATCGTGATATACGCGCCGGAAGTAATTTACGTAGAATGAGTTCATGGTTATTAGATAGGTCTTTTGCACTATGCTTGCGTCTCCCCATATTGGGGTCGTTGTGGTGATATAAAATTTCGATAGTCAAAGCGAATTTTATTTTTAGGTCTTTTGTTTTAAAGAAAGCAAGCAGCGCTGGGTGGCTGAGGAGTCACCGCTCTACTAACAGCACACACCACTGCAAGTTCACCAGAGTATATATACTGGTTTTAAGCCTACAACGCATTTTCCAGTGTGCTTGTGTTAGTCTGAATCAGCAAATATCAATAAGATGAGATCAGCAATTTCATAATCTTTCCAGGTGGTCATTGGCTTCCTGTCCTTCTTGTGGTCATCTGGAGGGAGGTCCTTCACCAATGTCTGCTACATTTTGTACAAGCGCATCAAGCTTTTTATTGTACATAAGCATTTAATTGTTTTGTTGCAATATCCCTTAGCTCTACCTCAACCTCCTCTGTTTTATTCTAAGCATCAGTTGTTTTGCTGCCTCATGTCTTTACTATACTTCTTCTATTTTCTTGTTCCATGCTTTATTTGGCTATTTGATCAGAAAGTTTCAAAACCATTCTTTGTAGTTATCCCAGGGAACGCGTCCATTTTCGACACAGCAGATACAAGCATTTGCTGATTCCATTGCCAACTGACACGAATCACAAAAACATTTTTCACAGGGGGTCTTTCATGAAGGCTTCCAATGTCTTCTTCGCACCTGAACTTTTCAACTTTGTTGTTGGACCACGTGCACTTACGGTGTTTTTTGGTCTGTCTGGTCCTAAATTCTTTTTTTTGTGGCTAATTGGCTTTACATTTCCCAATTTCTCATTAGTACTATACTTGTCTGTCTCTAAAGCTATCCACCCGGTGAGGTGTTTCTTCTTTTTTGACTATTAATCATTAAGCAACTAGTTAACCATATACTAGACATTAAATTGTGTAAAAATTTATTTGTATCAGGTAATATAGGTATAAAAAGCTATGATTCAGGTTATATTGATACCAGGTTATGTAGATATATCAGCTTATATTGATATCATATAACTCAAGCTCTTTATATAGGCATCACCAACCTCAAAATATCCAGTCTAACCCTAGCCTCTGTCAGTGTGAAGCCCTTCCCCCTGGTCCTGTCTCTTCAGGCCCTTGTTCAAAGTCCTTGTCAAGGTCTTTTGTAGGCTACCTCCAGGTTCTGGAAGGCCACAATTAGGTCATCTTGAGGTCTTCTTTTCTCCAGCCTGAACAATCCCAATGACAGAATCACAAGGTTGGAAGAGACCTTCAANCCCTGGTCCTGTCTCTTTAGGCCCTTGTTCAAAGTCCTTGTCAAGGTCTTTTGTAGGCTACCTCCAGGTTCTGGAAGGCCACAATTAGGTCATCTTGAGGTCTTCTTTTCTCCAGCCTGAACAATCCCAATGACAGAATCACAAGGTTGGAAGAGACCTTCAAGATTAGAGAGTCTAACTCATGTCCTAACACCTCAACTAAACATTGGCACCGAGTGCCACACCCAGGGATGGTGACTCCACCACCTCCCCAGGCAGACCATTCCAGTACTTTATCACCCGTTCTGTAAAAAACTTTTCCTCATATCCAACTGTGGTAAAAAAGGACCCAACTTTGGGGATTTGGATAAACATAGGGTGTTTATTTAAAGGGGAAAAACAAAGGGGAGGAAGGGATAAAAGGAGAAGGGAAAAAAGAAAAAAAGATTAAGTGCTGGGCCTAACGATTGAGGAAACCTGTAGCCAAACTGGCGTTTGGCCCCAAGGCAAGAACTCGATGGCACTGCAGTGAATGCAGTTAGTCTGCCTTCAAATTTGTAAAAAAGGTCTCTAAGAAGAGGTATCAACCAAAGTCTGCAGTGTTGGGTCCCCTGCTGCAGCTAGCTCACAGTCAAAGGAACAGTAAAAGACAGCAAAAGACAGCTCTTCAGGTCGGGTTGCTCTTTTTATATTCTCGGTCCCCTTAGTCTATACTTGCAGTTCTGCCCCTGTAGTTTCTGGTGATTGGTACTAGTAGATGATGAGGTAAGATTTTGTTACCAATAGTGTACTGTCACTGGGGTGTGATGATACCTCTAAAGGTTTTGGCAGGAAGGTTTCTCATTAGTACGCACAGTTGCTATGGTATCGGGTTACAAGTCCCCTGGAGTAGGTTAGAAATCAAAAGTGCTGCATGCTGTTGGTGAGGGGAAACTGCACCGGGACCTTTGAAAGTGTGACACCTTCTACCTACCCAGGAGGACAGTTGCCCTGAGGACAAGCCATCTTCCCACTAAAAACTCAGGCAAACTGAGGGCCCAGAGCTGGGCACAGCACTCAAGGTGGGGCCTCACCAGTGCCAGGTACAGGGGGACAATGCCCTCCCTGCTCCTGCTGGCCACACCATTCCTGACACAGGCCAGGAGCCGTTGGCCTTCTTGGCCAGCAGGGCACACTGCTGGCTCATGTCCAGTTGGCTGCTGACCAGTCCCCCCAGGTCCCTTTCTGCCTGGGCACTGTCCAGCCACACCACTCCCAGCCCAGAGCCTTGCAGGGGGTTTTTGTGGCCAAAAGGCAGGACTCAGCACTTGGACTTGTTAAGCTTCATCTTACTGGGCTCTGCCCATCCATCCGACCGTTCCAGGTCTCTCTGCAGAGCCCTCCTACCTTCCAAAAGATCAACACATGTTCCCAGCTTGGTGTCATCTGCAAATTTACTAATGAAAGACTCAATCCCCTCATCCATGTTGTCACTAAAAATATTGAACAGAACTGGTCCCAGCACAGAGCCCTGAGGAACACCACTGGTGTCTGGCTGCCAGCTGGATGCAGCACCATCACCACCACCCTCTGGGCCGGCCCTCCAGCCAGTTCTGAACCCAGCAAAGAGTGTTCCTGTCCCAGCCATGGGCTGCAGCTTTTCCAGGAGTGTGCTGTGGGAGACAGTGTCAAAGGCCTTGCTGAAGTTCAGGTACTCAATATCCACAGCCTTTCCCGCATCCACCAGGAGGGTCACCTGGTCATAAAAAGAGTTTGTTGGTCAAACATGACCATCCCCCCCCTAAACCCCTGATAGCTGGGTCTGATATCCTGGCCATCCTGTAAGTGTTGCGTGATGATGCTCAAGATAAACTGTTCCATTACCTTACCAGGTACTGAGGTCAGACTAACTGGCCTATAATTGCCAGAATCTTCTTTCTCACCCTGTTTGTAAATGGGTGTCATGTTGGCTAGTTTCCAGTCATCTGGGACCTCACCAGTGAGCCAGGGCTGTTGGTAAATGATGGAGAGTGGCTTCACAAGCTCATCTGCCAGCTCCCTCATCACCCTGGGGTGGATCCCATCTGGGCCCATAGATTTATGACCATCCAAGAGGCTCAGCAGTTCTCTGACTGCCTCTTCTTGCATAACATGGGGACCATTCTGTTCCCTGACACCTTCTACCTACCCAGGAGGACAGTTGTCCTGAGGACAAGCCATCTTCCCACTAAAAGCTCAGGCAAGCACTTCTGCCTTCTCCTCATCGGCAGTTACCAAGTTCCCTCCTGCATCTAGTAGAGAACAAAGGTTGGTCTTAGCCTTTATTTTGCTATTAATATATATGTAAAAATATATTCTTTCAGCCTTTCCTCATAGGAGAGTTGTTCCATCCCTCTAATCATCTTAGTGGTGAGTAGGTGAATAAGGACTTCACAATTAAAATTGTAAAGCAAGTATGTTTTATTACTGGCTGGGACACATGGGGGATATTTCCTCCATACATGCGTACCTGGTGACACAGGTTTCATGTCAAAATACACATTGATCCCCAGGCCTACACGTCCCTGCCCACCCATTCCCTGCCCACTCTGCCTCCTTGCACTTCATATTATAACTAGTCTTTGGTGGTGCCATGCCCCCTGGGGGTCTTGGGCAGGGGTCTTCTTGATGAAGTAAGATCTTCTTCAGTGTTTGCCGCTTGACTTCTTCTGGACAAGCGCAGTGGAGGTTTGGCTTTCTCCCAGGTCAGTTTGTCCTGGCCAAAACCAGGTCCTGGCTGGTTTGGGTTCTGCTTTATGGGTTTCAACAATACCGGAGTCTTGCTTTACTGAGTTTTCTTATCTTTATGCCCTTTACCTAGCAGCTGTATTCTTATGTGTTCTCTTACAAGTTGTTTCTACCTAATGAGTTGTATTCCTGTTACAAGCTGAGTTCTGTACTTTTTGCAAACTTGCTAAATAAGCTATATATATATTTCTTTTCTTCCACCTGCCTAAGTACATTATATGCTTTGAAAATTTTGAATTTTCATAAACATACATGTTTCCCATATCAGTGGCCCTGTGTGCAACAGCACAGCCACCAGCAAAGAACAACTCCAGCTGACAACAAAGAATTGCTGCAGAAGCCTGTTAGCCTGGTGTTAAAGAGAGGTTGGTATATAATTGTACATCTGTATGGACATATAACCTTATTAGCCTTTCTTGGCTTCACAACATTGTTTTTAATCACAAAATATTTTGGGTTTCACCTGTTGTGTTGCCAATTCTTTGTTTGCAGGCTTCTTTTATCAAGGGTTTTTTCTCCCAAGCACCTCACCATATGTGAGGTGCTTGGGAGAAACATCTGCATAGTGACTATTTCATGAGGGCAGCTGCCCCCTGTAAGCTAATCATGTAGCTGAGTTAGCATACAAGTCTTTCAGTCAGTATCTCACAATAAGGAACAACTTTTAGGCTCCTTTTGTAAATATATCTCGTATTTTTTTCTGCTTGTTTAACTTAAGCTCTGCATTTAAGATAACAAAATCCAATAAAGCATTTTAAAGGAAATAGTAACTAAACTAAAAAAAATAGACTTGTAATTCTGTTATGTAAATTAGATGGCATAAAAGTTTGTCTCCTAAGCAACCTAGCATAGGGGGCCCTAGGGACAACTGAGGTACCACTACTGATAACCTTTTTTCTTATCCATCAGGACATGAAACTTTTTCATTTTTTCAGTTTGATTGAAGCTTGTGTTCCTCTGAAAAGATTGTGTATTTGTAATTTTCTGACACATTCCCAAACTCTGGCTTGTCAAGTTGACTTATTTCTGGTCCCTGGACTTTTTTTTCTGCATGAAGAGAGCCTTGTAATAGGATTGACCAATGTTCTTCCTTTATTGCAAGGAAGAACACATGTAATTAATTCCATGGAAATCAGTGTTCTGGTTCATTTGGTTCAATGTAATAATGAGAACAAGGGTGAAATGGAGAGGGTTGATTACTACTGAAGAGTGGTGGGATGATTGGTTTCCCAGTCAGTGCCCTGATGTATGCTGTGGCAGGCAGCAGTATGCCTAGGAGGACACAGGGCACTTGACTGCCTGAAGCCACTGTGCAAAGGTGCCCACTTTGGATACCAGCTGTAAACTGATGATTTTTTTCCCCAAGGTGATGGAATGTGAGTGGGTGCTTAGTGTTGGATTAGCTCTTTGTGAGAGCCCCAGAAAAATTAAAAAGGTTTTGTTTGTCTTTAAACCTGAATCTTTTGTTTGCTGTATGTGACTGTTGCAGTATAGAAATATAAAGTAACGGCCTGGACTAGTGAGGAGAGCAATTTCTCTCTCTGAAAAATGTGTCAACACCAATGCTGTTATAATTAAAGAAGTACCAGTAGAGTTTAGATTAAATTAATTCATTTCTCAAATATTCTGTGTGTTGATGGATACACAGAACTAAAGTAATTCTTAGTGAAGTTGATCATCATGTTGACTAAGTAAATAAAATTACACTGGTAAAGACAGGAATTATCAAATGGTCAGGTGTGCTGTGATTAATATTTCATTTTGTTTACATGATTCCAATGTAATTTATGAATGCCTTGATGCTGCAGTAGGACATTTCAAATAGCAGCTGCTGGAATTGTGTTTTACTCTCTTAATTGTTCTTAATGGTATCAGAAGTCATGTAGGCTGACTAAAAAGTCATGGTGCTGATTACCATAAAATTACCTAGAAAAAAATGGAATCGGTTATCCTTGGTTTTGGGAAGGTCTCAGCTGTGTGTTGTGACTCAGTGCTGAATCAGTGCTGTTGGGTGTGCTGGAACTGCACAATGCCCATTCTGTAAGAAGAACTGGAACGCAACCAGCCTGGCTGTGCCAACTTCTACCAGTTCACTGAGGGGTCAGATATGACTTTGGGGTCGCCAACCCCCAGGTACTACCAGAGAGACACCTAGGACAGGAAAACACATGCATAAAAGGTAGAAAATATATATAAATGATTTGGGTGAAATTATTACCATGTGTATGTTTATTCTGGGAAAATCAGTGAATATATTTATATAAAATACAGTATATAAACAGGAAGTTTTCTGTCATTAGCACGCTCAGTATTTCAGAGGCAATAACCCCGCGCACCTGCCCTGCCCACCGGGAGCCAGCAGCGCCCCTGCTGGCCGTGCCCGGAACTGCACCAAGGGAAGGCGCCCTTCTCTCTGCAGCCGGACAGGGTTTGGGCTGCGTTTGTGCTTCGGCTTCTTGCTGCTGCTGTTGTTTGTTTGTTTGCCTTGTTAAACACATCGATACTAGTAAGGAACTGTTACTCCTTTTCCCATGTCTTTGCCTGAAAGCCCCTTAATTTCAGAGTTATAATAATTTGGATGGAAGGGGGGTCGGGGATCATACTCTCCATTCCAAGGGAGTTTCCCATCTTCCTTGGCAGACACGTCTTTCAAACTGAGACACATATACATAAATAAACATATATGTATACGTTATATACATATATACTTGTATATATACACACTGGTCTTTCAGTGTTGTTTCACTCTAATCTGCCCCAGGGGGTCTACTAACATGAACCTCATTTACTGTGCCTTCAGAGGTGGGTTGTAACATTTGGTCTTTAGTTTTGTCCTTCTAAAAGGAAAATTCGGGGTTATTTTTAGCACTTTATTGTTGTGGTTTTCGCCTTAGGGGTGTGCTGGTTCTAACTGAGATAGTTTTCTTAGTAGCTGGTGTAGGACCCTGGTTTTGATTTCTGCTGAAAACAGTGATGATAACTCAAGGATGTTTTCATTACCTTTGAGCAGTGTTTGTACAGAGCCAAGGCTTTTTCTGCTTTTCACCCCACCAGTGAGGAGGCTGGGGGTGCACAAGAGGTTGAGGAGGACACAGCCGGGACAGCTGACCCTAGGACCATCCCAGAGGATGTGGTGTCATGCTCAGCATACAGAGCAGGGGGAAGAAGGGAGGGGTAGACATTCAGAGTGATGGCATTTGCTTTTCCAAGTCACTGTTAGATGGCATGGAGTCCTCGTGTCTTGGTTCAAGACAGTTTTAAAAGGTAGACGCTCTAAATGAGTTACGTCCCCTTAGTTTCAACCAATCCCTTTTTACCAATAAGGAGAAAATGAATATGAGCAGAGATAAGTGGAAATACAACAATTTGCTAACAAGGAACAGGCAAAAAAATAACAGTAAATAATCACTAGCTACAAAATTGCTAAATCTAACCAACTGCTGGGGAACAAAGAGACACCCAAAATACCCTTTCCAAGATGGCACCTGCCACGGGTGACCATGTTAGGGAAGCAAAGGGAGAATGGTATCTGACCCTCCTCCCAAGAAGGTGGCTTTCACAGGTGACTCTGTGATCTAGGAGGCAAAGGGGTGGTGGCAAACCCTCCAGGGAAGGTGAGAACTTAGAGAGCAGTTCTAGTGGCAGATAAGAATTGCTGGGGTATGTGAGATCAGTGCTGCTGCTCACTGAACCTGCTGGACTGTGCCAGTGTTGGTGCTGCTGCCTCAGGTCCCTGCTCCAATGGCAGGGGAGAACTGACTCTCCACACTGACAAGCAGTGCCCAACCCTGGATCAGCTCAGGCTTCTTGCTGCTGACAAGATACTGCAAAATTCTCTCCAAAAGGATTTCTGGTTGCTCAATGCAATTTATGTGCATTGCTACTGTTGCAAGTCCAGAAAAACTAGGGAAACAACCCCCTCATAAGCAGAGCCTCCACCTTGAGCAAATGGTACCAGGCAAGAGAGCTCTTTACCTGAGCCAGAAACCACGAGGCCAGAGTGTGCTTTGCTTCACTGCTCAGACTTTAATGCCAGGGCAGCCCCCTGTTTCTGGCTGCGGTGTCAGACCTTAGAATAATAATTTTGGGCACATAACAGTAGATATGGAATACAATAACATTTTGGGTTACCTATGACACCTGGGGATAGCTGTACACTTGCCTGAGCAACCAGCTGTTTGGGGCTAAGTTAGATCACAGGCATGTAGATCACAGAAATGTATTTTGCAAGTCTTTACTTGGGCAAAGGCACATCTTGGCAAAGTTAAACCAAGGAATTTATAGGGTTATAGGGTTATAACATTAACTGATCTGGAAGTTTTAAATTATTAGATAGTGGTGCTGGAAAGGTTAAAATCACAACCTCATGTTTTCTCCACAATCACACATGAAGAACTACAGCCCAGCTTGTGGGGTGTACCTTCTCTCTTTTTCTCTTCTATGTTTGGTACCAGAACCTCTGATCTGTATTGCCAAGATTTGGAGAAGGTCTTCTTTAATCTCCTCCCTGAGTTTCTTCTGATTTTCCTCTATCTTACCTTCTAATTTCTGTGGACCTTTTTCTACAGCTGCAATTCTTACATGTGTTGGGCCATGCATAGCCTCTGCATATGCTTGGAGCTTCTTCGCCATATCAAGCGTGGTCTGCTCCCTGTCATCCCACTCCACTTCATTATTGCTAAAGCAGAAGCGTATTCTTGTGGCCCATGTTGTACAAGTTTTCACCACATCACAGGTGTACATGTCATCAAGTCTAGATTCATAGTTGTTAGGTCATCTGAGAAGACAATCTCTGCCATTGCCGTTTCTCTAAAGTGTTGAATCCCTTGATCTATGGTCTTCCACTGGGTTTGCTGCATATAGAGATTGTCTGCACACACATATCTTTGTGCCACACTTCCCATGACCCGTGCCTAGAGACTCTGAAACAGCTCCCCTCATCATTCCTTGTCGATAACTGGATCATGTGACAGGGATCCCAAATGCCTCGCTTCAGTACCATCCAGAATTGTAGCCTTGCCTGCAGCATCCCAAAGATGGACTAACCAACTAACTATAGATTCATGAGGTCTTTGAGTGTAATCCTTTCTTAGGCCACGAAGGTCCTTCAGGGAAAAGGATTCAATAATGAATTCTGATTTTATGTCAGTTGTTGGAGCTTTGAGGGTTCTTTCCTCAGATCATCACTGTCTACTTGTTGATTGATTTTGTTTTTGTGCTTCTTTCCTGCAGCAGCAACTGCCAGTGGCTTAGGCTCACTGTCTGGTTTAGTTACAAACCTGAGTAGCTGGGGTGTTGGTTGCAGCCTGAGTGACTGGGTTAGCTGTTGGTTTATCTCCCTGCCCCCCTGCCTCTATCTGCTGCTCTACAGTATCTAGCACTGTGCGATAAGCATAGGCCAGGGCCCAGCTTATTGCAATAAGCTGTTTCTCCTTAGAGTCATCATTTCAGTTCTCGTTCTGGTATTTCCCCACTTCAGCTGGGCTCTGTATTTGTTCATGTGGAAAGTCCCAGGCTATAGGGTCAGAAAATTCTTCAGGATTTGGCCCATATCCTCCCATTTCCCACACCACTCAGGCTTTTCCACACCTGGGTCTACTCCTGGGTCAGGGGTCTCATCAGCTCCTCTGGATGTCTCAACCCTCATTCTAAACAAGCTGCAGACTGTACTGAGGAAGCTGACCAGATAAAATACCAGGAAAGTGGTCTCTTTAACATTCAGGGGAAACTGAACAATCTCAAATAGTGATGTAACCGATTCAAAGGAGAAGAAGGAAATAAAAGGCTGAAGAGCCTTATCGCCTGCTCCTCCTCTAACAAACTTGGTGCAATTACTAATAAACCCCCAAAACATGCTACTGGGACGCAGGGTAGGACAAAGAAACCATAAACCGTATCTATCTGGAACAAGCTCCAGTACCTTTTTAAAGTCCCTATAAATCATTATCACGATGCCAAGCAAAATAGCTGTTCTAATCCATGCCTCTCTGCTGTAAAAACTATGTGTTAGGGACAAAACTGGAGCTATCTCCAGATAAGAAAATAAACCTAGGGTCCAGAAAGGTATTAAAACCTCTGAAAAGCCTGGGGACCAGAGACACATGAAGGACTCCACCCAGAGAGACATTATCAATTCAAGCAATATGGCTACTGACTGCTTTATCCCAATATAGAATAAGTACAACCCAAAATGCAATCAGTACAGGTCTTTTCCACTCTCTTGAGCCCCACGTTGGGTGCCAAAAAATGTATTTGTCCTGGTTTAAGGCAAATTTGGGAGGAAGCTCTAAAAGGGTCCCTTCGGAAAGCAGAATCAAGACCCTCCCGCTACTGGTTTGGGAAAAGATTTCCTTGGAGAAAAGTGGAAAAAACTTCTCGCTGTTCTGAAGAGATGGCAAATTCAGAAAGTCCTTGTTGTGGGGGGTAGCTCAGCTCGCTCAGTCTCTTATCAGTCCCTCCTGCACTAGAAATGCCACGTCCCGGCCCCAGTGGGACACAGGTGAGAGCTCTCAGTGTTCTTTTGGGTNCCCCAGTGGGCCACAGGTGAGAGCTCTCAGTGTTCTTTTGGGTTTTCAGTCCAGAGCAGGTTTGAACAGTTCCAAGAAAAAGAAAAGCCACTATTGGCAATGAAGAGAGATGGGGACTCTGTGTGATGGTCAAAAATCTGAATTTATTGTGGGATACAATGCTTATAAAGTATTTTAGGACGGCTAGTAATGTTTTACTACCAGGATTGGGTTAATCATCACATAAACAAACTTAGGCATTTTACAACATCTCTTGCTTGCAGAAGTCTGATGTAATTTTCTTTTTGTGGTAAGTCAGTCTGATTGAATTTTCTTGCAATATTGATTTAATGCTCAGAGTTCTGTTTGCTGTTGCCAAGGCATCCTGTTATCAAATCTCTTATGCTAACCAGATCCAAAGTCCATTATCTGTCCTGTGTCCCAATATCCCAATAAGCCACAGTCAAGTGAACTTCACTGCCTTAGCTAGCTAAAAAAAAAAAACTAACTGGAAAGCAAAGGAGATCTCCCTTCTGCTGTCTGTCCATGCTGCAGACAACACAGTCCAGGAGAAGGAATGCAGGGGAGCAAGTGCAGTTTCTGAAAACAAACTGTGCTTCTTTTCCCCCCCTTTGTTCTTGGAACCAGTTTTAAAGGTGCAGAACTTAATATCCACCGTAAACAGAACAGATGACTGGGGATTCAAGCATTGTAAAGTCAACCTAGGACAGTATCCAGATGTGATTCTGAGGTACTGAGGCTGTGACCCAGTCCAGTGGAGCATTTGTTTGTTCCTTGGACAAGCTCCTTAGCTTGATCCACTCTGCACCTATGGATCTGAAATCACCTTCCAGTGATGGGAGCAATAATGCATGGGGAGACAGCTTGAACTGGCACATCTCTGATGTGCTTGTCCACCTACAGCCTTCAAGTGGTTTCTAGAATTTCCTTGGTCTGTTTCCTGGACAAGGTAGCTTTGCAAATCAGAAAGTAAGTTTATTCTTGGTTTTTATGTAGCATGATTTTTTATCTAGAATAGGATATATTTTTGCTAGTTTGGAAGGTGTTGAATTGGTCAGAACAACTACATCAGACAGTGAAAAGAGATACAGGAGAAAGTGGAAATGTGTAGTTATCGTCTATTTAATCTTCAATTTTGTGATTATTAAGGTGTCATTTTACAAAGTCTAAAAGCTATCATGTTTAATATCACTGTCAGCATCCCAACCCTAAAGGAATTCCAAAAATGAGCTTGAGAACTCTATTATGTATCAAAAGTTATGGCTCACTAAAGCTTTATTTATGTAATAATCTCCCTTTTACCTCTGATATTCCACAAACAATGCCTCTCTTCCTCTGAAGGATAACCCCATCAGCCTCTATCTCCCCATCCCCATCAGCCCTCTCTCAGGTTGCTGAAGCCGTCAATATATTACAACAATTGTTCTTTTATATTCATGATCAAAGTTGGCTCCTTTTTTAGACCGTGTGAAGGACTTGTTTGCCTCCTCCTCAGTGTAGCAGGTGTCAGTGTTCATCATCTTCATTACTGGCATCCTCCAACACCTGCTGACTGTGCCACTCCCTGCCACTTCATCCCTAATGCACTTCATCCCTAATGCACTTCATCCAAATTGCAGTTTGCTGGCCTGTGCCTAAGAGCCAGAAGGCTGCTAGATGTGTTTTGAGTTTGCATTGTTTATAATTTGGGCTTTTGGGGTTTTTTCCCCTCCCATCCAATTTGTAGCCTGAAGTGTTCTAAGTCCTAGAAACAACACAGTGCCTTTTTTTCCTCAAAGTCAGCACATTATCACATGCAATGTGCTGTCCTGGCTTACCTACATATGTAATAGGGTACATGTCACCTTTGAAAACTTGATACACATTGTGTGGCCAGGGTCTACAGGAGCAGCAAGCTATCTCATCAAGCTGTGAAATGTCTTGTTTATGTGATATGTCTTCTCTTTTGAGGTGATTTTTCTTGACTTGCATGTGGAATTGTTACAGCTAAATTATCTACAGTTTTCTCTTCTTCCAGGCATATCAGGTTATTGCTCTAGATATGTGTAAACACAAGAAGTTGCAACACTCGAATATACAGTCTTTGAGGCTGTGATTTTGGGACAGGGTAGTGATTGCTTGTTTTGAGCTAGGCCATCATAGTTATAAGGGAGGATTGTTCTAATACCTGTGTCATAATTACAATTTGCCATTTGTTTGTTAATGCCAGTGTTTGTTGCTGTGTTTATCTAGACATGCTAAGAAAGAAAAATCAATGTAAATTCACCTAATCTATTAAAATGCATTTTTCTGGGCACAGATAGTTTGTGACCAGATCATGATGCAACATTTTATCTTATGTTTAGCTCCAGCTTTGGATGAAACATTAGGAAGCATGAAAGAAGAGCAAACACTTTGTCCTGTTAATTTACCTATTTGTTTGGTTGCTTGTGGGCTGTGTTCTATGGGATTTTGAGTTTATTTTTTTCTTCGCTTGCGTAATAGGGGTTTTCATTTTTTTGCACTGTTGTATGTATCTGAAGAGTTTTTTTCCTTTCATTTTACAGGAGGAAAATGGCTCAAACTCTTATACCAGCAACATCCATCCATGATGAGGAATCCTTGGAAAGCAGAATGGTGGTAAAATTCCTCATGTCAGGACTTGAGTCAATGGTTAGTAGAGAAATTAAGTTTCTGCATCATAAATGTGTCTTGGTATTTGCAGGATTACATCAGTATATTGCTTCCTACTGGGCAGCAGGGAAGGTGGATTGTTCTATTTGTACTGTAATGTGTGTTGTCCAACCAGCTGTAGTTCTATCTTTGCTTGTGATAGATTGTGCTGTCAGTAATCTTGTTTCTTTTTGTGGTGTGGTCGCTTTAAAAATTACTTTGTCAAATAAATGGGAAACATTTGTTGATTGCTTAGGTACAGCATAGTTGAAAGGCAAGAGTGTGTTATGGTCTTTTTCATATGTAGTGTAGAGTGAATAAATGATTTTGAGGCTAATGCCTTGTCTTCAGCTGCTGTACCAACTCAACAAAACTTGTTCAGAAAATACTTCTTTTTTGTTGGCATATAATCTGTTTTTTAGATGTGGTTCAGTTGTGTGGCAGGGCTTACGCTTGGCTGGGGCTGTGAGTGGAAATGCCTGCCCATTTCCTTGAAATTGAGGCACTGTCCACGATTTGTTTCTTTAAAATTGGGGTTTTTAAATGATAAACAAGAGCAAACATTTTCTTTTTAACAATGAAACTTCGAGTGGAATAGTTATAAGACAATACATTGCAAATCTTTTATCCCATTGCTTCTTAAAGTCTTTGTGTCACTTTTTCCTCCCATGCTGCAACTGTTAGTGTTTTTGTAGGTTGTAGCAAACTCTGATTTAGTTCCTAGGAGAGACTGACCTTCTGTGATCACTACTTGGACATCTCACCAGTTTTCTTGGGATCCTTGTTCTCTCCCATAGGCTTCCTGCCTTAATTCTTGCCAGAAATTTTTCCTGGCAGAACATATGTAGGTGTTTGCAGGGGTAGTGCAATCCTTCCATTTAGGGGGTATTCACCTGAGGCTGGGCTACAGGGAGCCATCCTGCTTGCAACCACAGCTTTCTGAACAGAATATGGTGTGTGAGAAGTGTGCTGTGAATATACAAAACTTCTGTATGCTTTGTTGAAAGTTGGAGTAAGGCACTTAGTATAATTAGCATGGAAGTGGTAATTTAACATGGGTTAATGTCATAAATAATTTTAATTAAAAACAATACAGTCTCTGAGTCTATATAAGGCCTTTATTTTGCTAATGAATCTGCAATGCTTTTAAGATTTCTGATGAAAAACATTCCAGGTGTGTAAATTGTGCTTCGCTACTGGCTGATGTTATGTTGCTCACAGTACTTTCTGAAGGGTGGATGCTGGCAGCAGTGTAGTAATTGTTTTACATATCACATACATTTTTATTAACTGTATCTTAACTGTGGTAATAAAAGCTTTTTTTTTCTTTTTTTCTAGTGTATAGAACTTTCTAAGTCCAAAGCAGAAATTGCCTGTATTGGTGTATATGCAAGAAATGTTTTTGTTGTTGGAACTGAGAGAGGAAAAGCCTTTGTCAACTCTAGGGAAGATTTTAAGACGGATTTTATTGAATACTGTAAGTTTCAATATTTTATTTTTGTATGTCACAAGCCACATAATGTATATTGTGTGATATTAATAATTTTGGGAGCAAAATTCTGTCTATCATGGCTGCATGCTATAATTATGTTGGCTAATGCAAATCAAGCTGTAGAATGAGCAGTAACAGTGGTTTTGTTTGTAGTGTTATTTCTACAATGGCTGGAAATTTCATTTTTTCTTAGGCTATCTGCTACAGTTATGTGAAAACTAGTACAATAAGAAGTATAAAACGGTTCACCCTTATAATACATCCTGCATTTCCTAGTGTGTGTTAATTTTTCTTTGTATCCCCACCTCCAAACTTTTTTCCCACTCAGGAAGACTGAGGAGAGCACTGAACAGGTAGAGAAGTACTTCTGTCAACTCAAGTGGTCCTGGTTCTTCAGATTACTTCATGCCTTACTAAAGCACATGTACAGTTTTGATAAGATAGTATTTTTTCATGTAGCTATTTTATATCACTTTTATTTAGTAGACAGAAATACGCATCTCTACCATAATGACTTAAAGTTACATCTGCATTACTTTTGTGCTGCTTTAAGTATATCTAGGGTGTGTTTTTTGTTTAATTTAATTTTTACAGTAAAAGAGTGGAAATTTTGTGTTTATAAAACTTGATTCATTTATACAGGACAGTATTTTTAGGGATAGGTTTCAAAGATGCATTGACAATGTAGGGGAGCATTGATGCACTCATTTAGGAAAGTGTTGGACACTGCCTAATAAATAACAGAATTATTTGCCTAGAGAAAGAGAGAAGATGGAGGTCAAAGGTACGGTATGATAGAAGAATCAGTCTGAGGAGGAGTTTAAAAAGCTGTCAATTTAAATACTGCTTGGAAAGCAACTGCGTGTAGTCTGTAACAGAAAGACTTACTCCCAAAAATGCTTTTACTGCTACATAAAATTGTCTTGTAGGCTCTGTCTCAAGGTCAGTTGTTTGTGGTAGGTGTCTTGTTTTGAAAAAGACAGGTGTCTGCTAAGGAAGGCAGGAGCCTCCCTTAAAATGGAAAATGCAACCCCCCTCCGACCGAATTATTATAACTTTGAAATTAAGGGGCTCTCAGGCAAGGATATGGGAATAGGGATAACAGTTCTTTATTAGGAAAATTAAAATACAAACACAATAGTACAAAAAAAAAAAACCCAAAAAAACCACTGACAGAGTCAGAATAGGAGCTGACACGCTGTGGGTCAGGGTGGTGGCAGCAGTGCCATTCCATGGTGGCTGCAGCCCTCCTGCAGTGACAGCTGTGGTTCTGTTGGAGCAGGGATCCTGTAGAAGTTTCCTCTGAAAGTCCAGTGCTGGTGTAGATGGGCCTGGGCTTCCTCTGGGAATCCAATGGGAAAAGGCTGCCTGCGGTGTTCCAATTCTCAGGTTATATCCAGGTAGGAAAGTTTGGCTCCTTCCCCTGGGCAGAGCATCTCCCAATGGGATGATGGCATTTTATCAGCCATGCAGTGACACTCAGTTTGGCCCATGAACAGAAGATAACTCCCTGGAGAGAGGATTGGTTGTGGAAGAGATAAAGAAAACTGCCCAATTACAGAAGATAACTGCCCCACCTCTAACAGATGGCAATAGAATACACCCCCCCGCCACATCTTGCAACCTAAGACAGTAGGGCTCTGGATTTTTTTTGTCCTACTGGCATGAGCAGTGACTTTTTGTGTACATATTTACTCCAAGGAAAGTGACCACAATGTTGGGTTGTAACGGATCACTGATATCAAAATGTAGAATTGTAACCTTATTGAGGAATCAGGTATAAGATGAATAAATTTCTTTTTATTTTTCCTTTTTTCATTTTTTATAGGGACAATCTTCATATACTGTTGTTTGTGAAAACTGCTATCTGAGTACTGGGGAAGGGAGTTCAGTTTTTCACCTGATTGCTTTTTTTGTTTTGTTTTTGTTGCTTAAAGCACTTCCCTGACATCCTAGGTACTGTGTTTTGTTGCCAATACAGTGGTATCATTAGCCCTGATATAACAGGGACTTTGTGTACTGGACACGTCTATTAGTAGGGAATCTGAAATTATGGGGATTTGCTGTTTGATCTCCTGGCTAGATCTCTGTTTCAGATTTTTTACTGTGGGGAACACTGGCTTCTTATCCATGCTTGTATTTGGCTGTATGAGATGTGGTTTCTATAGATGCATGCCTGTGTTTAAATCCTGCATCAGTTTCAATAATCCTCACCTTTTGCTTTATTCCAGTTACACGATACTTATTCTTGGGCTGTGTTTTTGGTATTGTCAGGCTGATAAGATGAAAGAATATTAACTTTGAAGACAGTGTTTCCCTTGTGATTCTTGCAGAACGTTATGATGGAGATCTGTGAGAACAAGGTGAACTAATGTCAATCGTTGCTGTCATGGTTTCACTAAGTGCACATCTCCCATGCTTTTAGGGGAGTCTTGATGCTGGAAGTAGTTTTCTTTTGTCTCTGAGAACAATGTTGATAATTCCAGAAAACATTACTTCAGAGCAACAATTTTTAGGAATAATAGCATTACATATTCCTGGTGATGCTGATTCCATCATTGCCTTTGACAGCTTTGAAGTCTTGATGAAGTTTGTAGTGTAATATCTTGTGCTCTAAAGTGTAGAGCTGTGGAGGCAACAGTTCCTTTCCCCTTGTACATTGTTTCTTCAGTATGAAAGCCAGCAATAGGCAGTGGTAGTTGAGATTTTAGTAGGTGTTTTGTAAGAATCCAGGAAGGACACAGTTCTTTGTATACTTAACAAGTGATAGTTGAGTCCTTCTTGTTACTTTAGGACTGATAAAGGCTTCTAAGAGTTTCTTACCTTGCTGTTAGAATTGAACCTTTAAAAATTCATCTGTGATGTCAGTCTCTGGAACGCATGGTGCTGACAATATTGAGAATTACCTCTCCGCTTATGGTTATCTTCATATTTCTTCAAATATGGAAACAGAAATCTAGTTACTAAGCACACCTCTGGTTATGTCTGACTCTGTGCAAGCCAGCACATATCTTCAGTCTTTATTTCCACATTTTTCACAGCTCCTTTGTGAAATTTGAGTAGTGTATGAAGCATTTCAGAATTTGTAGGGCTCAGGCTTCAAACCCGCTGCTTTTTTAAAATTAATGAGTATAATTTAGTGGGCTAAACTGATGAAATGCATTTATGAGGTTTGTAAAGGAAGTAGCATGTACACTTTTTAGTGGGTATAGAACTGATAAAAATAATAATGGTACAGTGAAAGTAGCACTGGAGTTTGGTTTCCATTGGCTTTCATTCATGATGACTTTGACCCACATGGGTTCCCTAACACCTTGCTGCAGGGCAAGGAGGAGCCCTGCCCATAGCTCATTTACCTTCTTACCTTAAGAAAATATGTTAGGAATTAATAATAGCAATGCTTTTTAAAATTTTAGTTGGTTGTGCAGTAAGTGTTGAAAAACCAGTCAACAGGCGTTAATTATTTAAAACTGAGTCAGATAATGTGTTCTTCTGAACTCTGCTTAATGAAGATGGCTGTGAGCCCTATGTCATGGTAAAATAGACTATTTCAGTCAATGTAGAACTGCATGTTCTTGTATCCAGAACATGTGACTTGGGTAACCTGCAGTGTCAGACATTCCAGGCCTGCGTAAATTTGTTTTGTGTATAGAAAGAGCATGTTCTTTGAGCACCTGCTCATATTGAGCATATGGACAAGTGTATATACTTCTGCAATGTAAGCAGTCAAGATCATATACACCTTGCTCTAACAGTACCTCTCAGTTTAAGTTGCTGTCCCCTGCTAAAGTGTATTGTGTGGTTCTCAGTTCCTCTTGTGTGGCCTTGGCAAGATAAAGTGCCTCTGCATTGTTGTCTCTGGATTGCTCTGGAGGTGTGGGTTATCAGCTATCCTGAACAGGGGACTTACTCCTGGGGTATCTGAAGAATGCTGTTCTCTTCAGTGTTTGCCTTTGTCATCTTGGCAGTTTCCCTTGGGCTCTGTGGAATTCATTCCCATTTGAATGTGAACTGGAGATAGTTTATCAGACAGCCAAAGAACCCCAAAACCCAGAGGAAGCCTTCTTTTCCCCAGATTGTATTTGCCTGTCAGAAGGGAACTTTCAGAAGAGCTTCCTGACTCAAAAGCACCTTTTTGGTCACCTGTTCTGGACTTTGAAAGGTATTTACCCAGCACCATGTGTTCCATCCCATCTGCCAAGGAGACAGTTCTTCTCCAAGAATCCCAGTTGCCTCTGCTAGCATTTCCACTGGTACTGACTGCTACACCATTAATATGTAGGTGGCAGGGAAGCTTAATTCTGCTAGTTCTCCCACTTCTGGCAGCTCTCCCAGTCATGCTGCTTTTTCCTTCAGTGGTGCCAGGTCTTAGGGTTCACTTGCCTGAGATGGGGCCATCTTGCACCTGTAGGTGGTTCATTTTGGATAGGTCCTTTATTTTTGAAGCCTTCATTATTCTTCTGGTGGCCTTGGGTTTCCACACTGATCTTAACAATGCATCTGGTATGGGCCTGAGTTTGACTTCAAGTCCTGCTAGACACTTTGGACCAGGGTCTTTCACTATTCTTACTGTACCTCCATGTCCACCCAGCCACAGGTTGGGAGAACTTCTTGTAGTTTCAGGAATGCTCAGAATCGGAGTGTTCTTAATGTAATTCATGCTGCTCAGGAAGAATGAATGGAATGCAGTTCTCCACAGGCTTTATGGGAAAGATTGCTCAGCTTTGGCTCCTCAGTATGTTTTTTTGGTATGTGAATATCTGTTTCCTCTTGGATGTATTCCATCATCTGCAGACAAGTAAAATGATTCTTCCCATAAACTAGGCTACTGTGGACCTGCTTGAAGACCTGCAGCTAGGTTTCTGTCACATTGAATCCTTCTGAGTAACTTGTACAGCTAGGTTGCTTGGCTGATTGCCACAAACCTTTAATATTCTGTCTCTGCCTAGTCAGCTAAGGGGTATGAAGTTAACAGCTGGTTTAAAAACATGTAGGGAAAGTTCAGTCCTATTTTCTTGGAATCCACACATCTTGTTCCTTCAGAGTTGACAACAAACAGAAAGTTACTATAGATAGTCAGTATTATTGAAATTTCATGCCTCCTAAATTCTGCTTCAGGTGATTTGCTTTTGTGTGGTGTTACTGTCGCGTGACAAGAAATAATAAAACTCATGCACGGTATTCCAGCATCTGAACAGGAACAGGATAAGAGAAAGAACTTTATTTTTCAGACCTCAACATTTATAGAATTCCATAAGTGACAGTGGATTGGAGAATGACATTGCCACCTCTCCAACCACACTGGTCAAACTAACAGTCCATCAAAATTCTCCTCCTACAGAGAAGAATGCAAAACAATCATCATTTACATGAAAGTGTGTGAGAGACTCCATTACAAGCATGTAAACATCAGAAGGCTTAGAACATCTCAAAAGAACAGGGCTACAGTGTGGTTCAAGTGATCCTTTGATAATTATAAAATGACTTTTCTTTAATTTGAGGAAATTTTCCAATTTCATGAGCTGTAAAGCTGGATGGCCTTAAAAAGCTCACAGATGAATTGAGTGAATGACATTCTAACCAAAGCAAAATGCTTTTAGCTGTGCACCCATTTACTTTCCCTCTTTCTTTGCAGTCATTTTCCTTAAGTACAAATAATGAAATACATGTATATGAGTGCTGTCACAAGATTGTTGTTGCTCTTAAGTTGCCTCTCAGAGTGCCTGTGCAGGGGTCACATTCATATTTTTAAAATTACTTCTTGTTTTTCTCTCCTGAGTGGTTGAAAGCCATCTGATTAAAAAAACCTTCTGATGTTCTAAGATGCCTTAACTGCCATGGGTCTGACAGGTCTTTTGCTGGAGGAGTCCTGAGATCTGTCAGCTTCAGATACCAAATTGTGCCAGCCATTCTCTATTGAGCATCTCATCTTCAGGTCTTTTTTTAAGGAAGTTTCAGTTTAGTAAATTGTTTTTCTGCTAAAGCTTGATTTCTTTGTTTCTTGTTCTTTGGTGTGATGAGGACGGTGCTGGATTTGTTGCTTGAAATGGGGACAGCTGGGAAATTCCTTTTCCAGCTAAGTGGTATGCTGGACTGTCAGACCTGGAGGGAAGGATATTCTGAAAAACCAAAACACCTGGACAGTCGAAGAAGATAAGAAACATTTAAGCATATATTGACTCTCATTGTAAAATGAGGGTTGTTGGGAGTTGTGTAGTTGTAGTCCTGCTGAATCCAGAAGGGTAGTGAAACTAATTCTGTGGAATGCTCACAACTGTGCAGAATGCTGTTCTTTTACCATACAGTCATTCCTCCCCCTTTGTGAGCCATGAGTACAGCCCCCTCATCCCTCTTCTGCACCAGATCTTGTTGCATATGTCCTAGACATCCCCTCCCAAATGTAGCCTGAATCCTGCTTGGGGTTCAAGTAATTGTGGCAAGGGCTGTGGAAGAGCCTATGAAGTTGGGCAACCTCCAAGGGTTCATGTGTCCATCAATTTTGAGTCTTGATTAAAATTGACTAACTGTTCTAGGAGGGATTAGGGAGCCAGATGCATAATGTGATCTTAGGAAAATACACAAAAATAATGTAATGAAAAAAAACCCATAAGGGTTTGTCTTCTAGTTAAGAAAGAACATTTCTCCACCTTTCTGTCTGCTTTTCATTTTCATATGAAGAGGGCAGTGTTGTCATCTTAATTTTGGTTTGTTTATTATTTTTAGAAAGTGTGGGTACACTTTCTGAAGCTGCTGGCAGTAAAGGCATTTTCAGTGAATCAGTTTCTTACATAGGAAAAACGCCCACTCAAAAAGCTACATTAGATGTAGCTGTAAATGGAAACTGATGTCTTATCCCAAGTCCAAAGGCAAATCTTAAATGCTGTCATTGATGAAGCACCTGTGTTACAGGTATATAACAATATCCCAGTTTTGCATTATTTTTCGTGTTCTGCTAGGCCCTGTCATACTGCAGAGAAAGCAAAAGTTTCAGTCCTGAAGAGCTGGCAATCTAAATGTCCCGTGGAGGTGGGTTTCCAGGGCGTGAAGCAGACGTATGATCTGCAGAGGAAGGATGAGATTCTCTTTGAAATGAAGCAACAAGTTTTTAAGATGATAATTGTGATTTTACTAAAAGCATTGCTGCTTCAGCTCATTTCACAGCCCATTTGTAATCAGTTATTCAAACTGATGTTTGTTTTCTTGTGTCAGTGTAGAATTCTGATGCCAGCAGTCCTGGTGATGCACATCGCAGTGTTTCAGGCTTACTGCTGTGCTGGCTCGTGGTGAAGTCATGACACAGATCTCCCTTGCCTTTCCTTCAAGGTAGGCAAGCATATCTCTGTTGTTTGCCTCTGGTTTTGCTGGATGATTCTCAGTAAATCTTAGCAAGAATTGAATTATGAGAAAGGAAGGCTGCCACCCAAAACCATCGCTTCTGTTTGCTTTTTAATGCTGGAAGTGTTCTTACTTCCTCACTCCTTTTGCAGTGACTTTTGCTCAGACACTAGAAAAATATGTAGGGCTGAAATCTTCTCTGTTTGCGTGATGATGTCTTGTTTGTAGCTCCTCTTATTCAGCAGGAGGAGGTGTGTACTTAAATTGTCCTTTGAAAGAGATGAGTTGTCATGGCAAAAGTCAGATCCCTTCTGTAAAATATTCTGCGAAGCACATACAGAATAAATAAACCAGGGCAGAATAGAACTGCTGCATAAGATGACATGCACAGCACTAGAGAGCTATGGGACCCTTCACATTTGGCATTTTACCTTTCCCTTGGTGACTCTGTTGGTCCTTCTTTTCTTGGCAGTTTAGCATTTTATTTTGACTGTATTATCCTCCTGTGAGATTAATAGTGTTTTCAACCTCTTCATGCCAGAAAACAGCCTCCTTGGATGTGTCTCTTAATTTGTCATTCATGTTCTTTAGGGGGTGATATTTGCAAAGATTGTAATAATTCTGGTGTAAACTTAAGTTTGCTCATTGCTTATGTACATAGATGCGTGCATTTGCTTCTAATACAAGTAAATTCTTGCAATTTCCTGGCAGGATTCCTGCTTGAGAATCTCTACTCTAAATTGGTGGGACTAGCCACTACTAATAACTTACTATTTTATGTTTGTCTTATTTTTATAAATAACTGCCAGGTGTTACAGAAGAGGACAGGCCTCCAGAACTGCAGAAGACCAAGACTACACCACCTGTAAACAGACAGAAGGTGGATGCTGAGGAGCTGGAGTCTCTTAGAAAGTCTGTGGAGGAGTTTTTCTGCTTTTCCTATGGTGGGTGCTTTAAATTCTTCTGAAGAGCTGTTCTAGATTTTTAATTTTTTTTTTCATTTGAGAGAAAAAAACTGCATGATCTTAGCCTTCCAACTACACTGCTATTTTTAGAAACTTTTAGTAGCTGTTTCTAAAAAATACACATGTAGTAGTTCTTCTTGATGTATTTGGTGGGATGTGATTTGAGATTATTGCACAGTGCATATTAGTGCCAGCAGTATTTGGTTTTCTGAGAAGATTCGCATTCACACTTTGCTTTTGCTCCAGTTCTGTCCAAAGTTACAAAGTTTTATGAGGTACTCATCCTTTTGCTAACTTCAGCAGAATCAACATCAAAACAACTCCTCTTTTTTTTTTCTAGGTAAAGCTTTAGGAAAGTCAACAACGATACCTGTGCCATACGAAGAGATTCAGAGGAACCAGTCTGTTTTGATAGTGCAGGGCCTGCCTGAAGGAGTCCCATTCCAGCATCCATCAAATTATGATGTTTCCACCGTGAAATGGATTTTGGAAAACAAATCAGGGATCTCATTTAGTATCAACAGGTTATTTGGTCTCTTTCTTGTGCTGGTCTATCCAATTTGGTTTTGTACTTAAGTAAAATTAATTTCAATTTTTAATTAAATACACTGCAGACTGTTTCTCTTAAACAGGAATTCTCTTTGTAATGTACACTACCAAGTAATTAACAATGTCTTTGCAAAACTGAGGTTTTCTTCCCATATTTCCACACAGGCCTGTTGTAGAACTAAAGAAACACATAGGTAAGTTAATGTTATTCAGACTAAACAGAAAAAGATTGGAATTTGAGTTTAGATAGCAATATATGTAGAACATTTGGTCATGTCAGTAAAATGGCAAACTGTGCAGAAATTTCTAGACTGTGAGTTGCCTTACTTATGGAGCTATAACCCTTTCCTCTATGTATTTGCATTTGCATTTCATCTCTAAGGAGCAACTCCTTAGAGATGAAATTAATTCTGTTTTATTTTTTGTCTTGATCAATTTCATCCTTATACTGAATTTAAATTTAATGTGAATTGTATAGTATCCTAGGAGGAATGAACTTAGGAAGGACTGCTTTCAGGTTTTAGAAGATGCCAAGACTTTCTAGTGCTTGTGTTCCACTACCCAGCTGATTTTGACATTTATATTTAATTTTTAAAAGTAATTTAATCTTCTGAAGTGGCTAGGTGTTGTGGTTCCTGTGAAAGCCTCTATATATGAAAAATTCTGAGCTAGAGTGAATTTTGTAAAACTCTAGAGAGATTCACCTCTAGCTTAGGGGAAATCCCCTCTCCTGT
Organism: Urocynchramus pylzowi; assembly: GCA_013397555.1. Classification (NCBI taxonomy): domain Eukaryota; kingdom Metazoa; phylum Chordata; class Aves; order Passeriformes; family Fringillidae; genus Urocynchramus; species Urocynchramus pylzowi. The sequence goes on from VZRH01008089.1 coordinate 282,794, forward strand.
TCCTTTTATGGTATCATGTTGCTTTACTTGCTAAATGCATAAGTGTGGGGATTTGTTTTATGAAAATGATGAAGCGATCTCTGTAGCAATGTAGTCAAAAAAGAAAAGTTTCATTTCTTAAGTGAAAGAGCCAGAAGTTGATGCTTGATTAGTAAAACTAGAGATGTGTTGCCTATGCTCAGGTTGAGGACTAGAGATGGAATATTACAGAAATTCTGGTAATAATATAGTTCTATCAAAAATACAAGGTGGGGTTTCAGTGTGCTAAGCGACATTCTAAAGCTCTTTGTGTCTCAGTGCAGTTTAACAGGGTCTTTCATCTTATATCTGTGGTGTAAGGAAAACATGCACATATACTTGTAAAATGTGAACAGGCTTTTGCTTTGTGAAATCAATGCTATATTTTCAATTTGTGTTTAAAGTAAATGGAGTACAGGAAATTCAAATATTGTCTTTTAACTTTCAGAAGCTGCTATCACAGATCCTTCCCATTCAGTTATACCCCCACGTGAAAGGTGAATTTAAAATACTGTCAATTTTTTAAAAAATCAACTATCTCTTTTCATGTTGTTATCTTTGTCTCAATATGCTTTTTCTGCCCAGGTGACCTTTGAATAACTTTTGCTTGCTTGGCATTATAAAAAGCATGAAGTTCAATCTTCTCTTTCTTTTGATCATTATTTATGAGGAAACTGTTACAAGTTAAACAAATGGCAAAGTTTCTCCTCAGTTTAATTAGCCCAACAGGTGTTCTTAATTCACAGTCTGTTAGTCAGGGATAAGTTTGCCATGTTTTATGGTACAGCAGTGAGGGAGAACAGTTGTAATGTTGCTTCCTTCCCCCTCCTCAATTTGAAAAAAGTGATTTTTTTAAAATTAGCAAATGAAGATACTATGTCTGTAATATATCAAAAATTTGTTAATGTGAAAACAAGGATCAGTTTTCTGTACTTCTGTGTTTCCCTCTCATTAAATGCTAAATTTGATCTGAATATTGTGTATGCCTCAAAAAAAAAGGTAGAAATACGAGATTGCTGACAATTGACTTGTAAAAAATCAGATAAGCCAATATGCAGGGGTTTTAAATTTTGTGTTCTTGTTAGAAAAAAATCTGACAGATTGATTTTGCTTAGCAAGCTATAAAGCTTGAAGAACTTCCCAGAAATCTATGGTTTGTTTTTAATAATGTTATTCTGTTTGATTTGCTTAATTTTATAGTTGTCCTGCTGTTAATGTGAAAACGGAACCAAGCAAGGATTCTGGTACGTTCAAAATTTTGCCTTAATTTGCAGAAAAAAAAAAGAAGACTGAACTTAAGCAAAGACAGAAAAAAAAAAAAGCAAAGTAGCAAAAAGACATCCTTGGTGAGATGGAAAAACGTTTCTTTCCTTGAAACTGTCTATTTTTCAGTTGGATTTTTTATCAAATATTAAACCCTAGCCAAATGCTTCCATTTCAAGAGGGAAATTACAAATTACAAAAATTTGTAATACATTGTAGACTAAATTTATCTTTGTGTAATTTAGAGAAGAATTTATTTGTTAATATTTCTAAAATATTGAAAATTAAAAAAAACAATTTTCTAGCTAAAATAGAAATAATAAGTTCATAAATAACAAGATATGTTATTTGTTATTTAAAAATTGCCAGATCATTCCGAAGTTGCTCTGCAGGTAGCAGGTGATTCCCCAAGGCATTGTGATCTGTGGCAGAGTAATGCTGAAGTGTGTGCTGTGAGATAAAAGCATGGGTAATCCCATTAAAGCCAGTGAGGCAGCAGGTGTGCTGGGAGATAAACTGGTGGCTTTCCCTTTGCTGGGTTGAGCTGCACTGCTCACTTTCCTGTTAGAATTAAGTTTTCATATGTAGTCCAGCTTTTTGCTCTTGTTACTTGTGGTTCACAACTTTAAATTTGTGGTTTAGGCACCCTCCATGGTTAATGTTTGGCTTGACATACACAAAGGATTAATGTGAACTTTTTGTCAAATCGGTCCCAGACTCTTTCCAATGCTACTTTTTAGGCATTTTAAGTAATTCTCACAGAAGAGTGAGCAGGAGTTTTTCCAGATCTTTCAGCACAATGAGTGATAAAATATATTTTTTTCCTGTGGTAGTGTACAAAGAGGAAGGAGCGCATTTTAAAAATATTCTTCAGTTCTGAGACAGCATCTGCAGGGAAACCTAGTTTGTAGGGAAGTATTTAATCCTAGGTTATTTCTGGGATTGACCAAACTGAAACATAAGAAACCAGCAGGTCACTTTGTTGCCATTGTTTTAGCTCAACAAATATGTAATGTTTTGTGTTTTTTTCCTTTTTTTCTTTTTCTTTTTTTTTTTTATAGAGACCAATGAGGATCATGGTGGGTGTTTTTGTTTGTTTTGTTTTAAGAATCTGCTTATTATTGGTTTCTGTGTTTGATTTCTTTTGTTGCTTCTACAGGAGTTTCTTCCAAAATGTCAACAGTAACAATGAAGCAGGAAAGAGATGATCCTAACTACTATCAATTTAATACTCCAGGTAATTATACTAATTTTCATTTGTGTTTATCTCATGAAAGGATTGGTTGCCTAAGTGTTGATCTCTCCATGCCTCTCTTTTTAGTAATTTTTGGTCATTAAACATGCAATTACTTAGCTCTGTTAGGATATAGCATTTCCATGCTGCCTTTGATGTAAGTTATTATGAAGATTACCAAAAGACCTAAAGAACAGCTTCATCCCAAGCCCATATGCGTGTGTTTGGTCTGAAGAAGTTCCAGGAGCCTTTTGGACTGCTTGATGTATTTTTCTGAGAGTACAGACTCTATAATCCAATGACTTTGTTAAATAGGAAAGAAACCTTTATAGTGATGCTTTCTAGAGCACTGCTTGAATTTTTTCTTTAGTTTAAAGTTTCAGTAACTTTTATATACTGTGCATCATGTAATCAGCCATTCTATGATTCTGTGATTGGAAGTGTATCAATCACTTCTCTTGTATGGAATGACCAATATTTATCAAAATTGTATTGAAAGGTTTATTTCAATATAAAGGTTATTGAAAGGACAAAGCATAACAATATTTATGAGGCCCGTAGCTCAGCCTCCATGTATGTTTTAAGTTTTCTCCTAGTTGCTTTGCCTCACCTCTGTGTATCCAGTTTATACATTCACCTCAGCTTGGAGAAACAGAAATTGTTTTTTCTTTATGTTGACATGAACGGTAATTAAGAAATTGTGACTGTAAATGGCAATATAAAATAACTAAAACCTCAAATTTATAATTTCAACCTATGCATATTTATCATTACGTTGAGTAGTACAAGGAAACATGGGCAAGCTGCCACACATCTCTCAATGACAGTTACATGTTCAACAGTGAAGTGCAAAACAGCACATCCCTTCATTTTGTAATATTATATATTATTGTGATAACATTTTGTGTGTGTTCAGACATGAAGATTCTTGAGACTATTTTCTAATGTGCTTTAATAACTAACTATGGGGATGTGGAATCAATATTTTCATCCTAGCAGATCTCAAGAAACAGAGCATTATTCAGAGAGACCTCAACCATAGCATAGCAAAGTGTCACCCTTTGAGTGCAGAACTGGAAAGATGTTAGGATTATCTGCTCTTTGTATGTGTACATTGCCTAGCCTTGGAGGCTTACGGGCTAGGCAAATTAGTGGTTTACAGGCATGATTTAATGTAGTAAAAGTAGGTACAGTGTGAAGACAACCTAATCATTGTTGCTTCCTACGCCAAGTCTTCTCATCCTTTTGCTTTTCATCCCTGTTGTGGTTTTCCATTTCATGCATACAAATGATGTCAGAATTTGGCCAATAGCCCACAGTGTAACTCAATGCCATCTGAAGAGAGTCTGCACTGAAATGGCTTCTTTACAAAATAGTATCCATTGCACTGCAGCTGAAAAATCCAAGTCATGCAATATGCTTCCAGAGTGAAGTCTAAGTGCATTTGACAGGGGGTATTTCTGTTGTCTTTCACAGAACTCTAAATTTAAATCTTCTGATTGATGAAAAGAAATATATATCTCTTTCTGATAAAGTGGTGCTTGATGGATAACTCCCCCTCTCTGCCTGCAGTGTAGTTGTCCAAAATGGCCTTTAAAACAAGACAGAACTGAGTATATTGGTAGAAGTGATGGGGTGCTGTGAGCTAAGAGATGTTTTCTCTTTCATGTCAACTCATGCCGACTAGACAAATAAATTGTCCCCCTTCATTCTTCGAGTAGCTACCACTGATTCAAGCCAAAGGTTGTCCAAACTATAGAGCTACAAATTCTGGAGGCACATAGGTGTTTGTGTGTGGGTGGTGGTGCTGTACAAGAAGTGAACCTTTAAAAAATGGTTATTCTGAGGGGTGTTCCTTAGGAATGACATAGTCTGCCCCAGCATTTTCTTTGGAGAGATGTGCTACAAAATAAAGAAAACAGATAAGGTAATAAATTTTGCTAAAAATAGCCTACAGCAAAAGCCAGGCTTATCCACTTTTGAGAAGAAACAACTTAAACGTTAGAGAGCAGCAGTCTGCTTCAGGCTTCCTGGAGAAAATGATTCACTGGTTGTATTTTTTCTTTAAGTGCTTCCTCTCAAAGATCTGTGATGCTGATCAACGTGCTGTGTGCCTGGGTGGCACACTAACTCTTCCTGTTAATCAAAGAGGGAAAATTATATCTGTAGGTGGATGTTCTTCTCATCTTGGTTGAAGGGTGCACCATTTAGATGTTGCCATGAGTTAATACTGAATTACTAAATTTAGAATTGTTTTAACAGTACGCAGTAAGACGACTCAGAAATAGGGACTTCAGCCATCTAAAACTTCATGTGGGTGTATTGACAGAGAATAAGAGGCAGTTTTCTGTCACTGGGCTCTAGAACTGTCTTAAGTTACAATGTAAGATGTAACTAAAGGTATGTATTCTATTACCATCTTCATAAGCTGTTAGAACAGGTGGGGCCTTATCTCTCCTCCATGACTCATCCCTGGTAACGATTTCTGCATGACTCATAAATTACATCATCTCATTGGGAGATGCTCTGCCCAGGGGGTGGAACCAGGCATTCCTACCTGGATATAATCTGGGGTTTGAACATCATGGGTAGCCTTACCTACTGAATTCCTAGAAGACAAGAGCTACATAACCACCACTGAACTTTCAGAGGAAGACCAGACCCTTCTACAGCATCACTGGTTCAACAGAACCACATCTCTCACTGCAACAGATCTGCAGCCACCTTTTAATTGGACTGCTACCACCACCCTGACCAACAGGGTATCACATTGTATTCTGACTCTGTCAGTTTAAGACAGTGTTTTCTCTTTTTATTTTAATTTTCCTATTAAATGGTTGTTCTGACTTGGAATCTCCCACTGGTTTGCTTTCAAACTAGTATAAGCACTTTGGCAGTGGATTTTTTTTTTCAAGTGTCCAGGACAAATGTGAAGGTTACTGCAGTGTTAAACTTGGGAGAGACAACCTGTTCTGGGAAAAAGGTCCAGATTTTGATGATTGACTAAATGAGGAAAAGGACTGATTATTAATCATCAGGACTAAGTGACACATCCTGGAGCATTCCAGCTATGTTAGCTAGTATTCCTGCATGTGCCTTACTGTAACTATCAGTTACTATGGCTCTTATGAAAAGAAACATAACTGAAAGTGCTGTTTCTCAGTTCAGTGGTTTAAATATAATTTAGTCTTTTTACTAGGAACTAACAAATTAAATAATCATTTGTCCAGAGTCAGATGTATTTTCAGATTTGAGAATACCCCATTTGTCCTGTATAAAAAGAAACCTTTGTGGCTCAAAAGTGCGGGACTGCTGAGTGCTCTGTGCATTATCATCACAGGATAAAGCAGGATTTTATTGGGGCATAACCCATACAGAACTGAATTATTTGCTGACTTATGACCAAACACCTTGTAAAAGTGGCATGTTATCCTGTAAATTTTGTGAATGTAGGTCTTCACTGATGCCTTGAACTTAAAATGAAGAAAAATGGAAGCAGAAGGAAAAGGCTGTAAGCAGTCTGTCCTGTGAATTGCCTGGTTCAGTTTATAAAACACCTAGAAGTGAGTAAAAAACTGCCTAACAGCTTTTCTCTGTAAAACACGATGTAGTTGAACAGTGCTGTCAGTTTTGGAATTTTTGGCAATGTCAGTGAGGCAGTTAAAATACAGGACATTAATCCAAACCCAAATGAGATTGAAAATGACTACTTTTACAAAGAAAAAGCCCAAAATGTGTATGTAAACTTTGCATTTATTCTTACTCTGAAACCTTAAAAGTAATGAATGTCTGTTACTATGTCTCTGACAACAAAATATTTCTCCTTTGGAGATCTCTCAGAATACTAGACATAATGTCCATTTTAATGGAGCTGAATCTATGAAGCTAGGGTGGCATGTAATGCTGGGTATGCAGGTATTACCTTAAACCAAGAAATTCTAGAAAATATAGTGAACACAGTGTTATGATTCCTGAAGGGAGTCACATCTAGTTCACATTGCTACTATATGGGTAGCCTATAAAAAGGTCAGAAAAGTGAGCGACGCTTATCCATGAGGCGATAAATCCATTCCTTCTACCAAGTGGCACAAATTTGGCTGTGTAGTGTTAGGACATTAGGACATAATCCATTAGAAACTGGGGCTGAAAGGTTTGATATCAGTGTAAGTAAATGGTGTGTGGGTGAGTAGACAGAAAGAATAGCTTTGACTGTTGAGGGAACGACATCTACTCTTGTTTTTAATAGGTTTGTTGGAATGTGAAAAATCACCTATTCGTAACAGGCATTTCAGGAGTTTCAATTTATGCCTACAGCCATCTCTTACAGAGGTTCCACTACACTGCTGAGTCCTAGACCAAGCACATGCTTTGGGTGCAGTGATTGGTCAGATAAATATCTGCTCATAAAAGACCAAGTTTTTGTCTGAGTATTAGAGAGTTCCCAAGTGCCTGTGCTGTGTGAGAGAGCTGGCTGTTAGCTGAAGAGCATACCTCTGCTTTCTCTGGTTCAAGGTGAAACTGCTTAGCTCTGCCTGCACATCTGAAGTTCAGATTCCAAGACATAAGCATAGGGAAAGATTTTACTTCTAAGGCGTCCTGTGGTTTTAGCAATTAAATCTCCATCCTTCCTCCTACATCCTACCTTCACCAGTAGAATTTAGTTCTTCTCTCTCGAGTTTTCTTTTTTTTCTATTTTTTTTGATTTTTTTCATATCTTTATTTCTGGATGGAACTTCTTTTGATCTGGTTACCATTGTACTTGATTTTTGCTTTCCTTGGTTAGGTCATGTCTGTGTGTTTCTGCCTGTTGTGTGCTTGAATGCAGTGAAGTGGAAATGTATTTGTTTTTGTTAATATCTCTTGGTGGTAGAACTCTTTTAAATTTAATTTTCTAGTCTTTACTAAATTAGGATAGCAGAATCTATCGTTTGACATGTTTTAATTTCTGAAACAACTTTTTCATACTGCTTTTTTCCTCTGCCCAAGCTTTGTAATGTGGAAAAAATGTTCGAGTTTCATGAAATAATCTATGTTGGTCACTTTTGAAAAAAAGTCTAATGGTTTTACTACATGTACTGTAGTTTTTATAGATAAAAGGACTGAATTCTCTGTGCTTAATCCCAAGGGCTGTAAATCTACTAAGTTTATCTTTTTAACTAGAGAAATATTTCTTCAAGTTTAAATATATGAAATACTATTAGTTTTCCTTTTTTGTTGCTGTCACAGCATGTACTCGGCACAAAGATAATGCAATACAGAGAATACTTCAGAATATGGGGGTAAAACAATCCTGTCAGAATTTCTGAATTAAGGAATAAATGCAAAACTGTGCATATTTTGAGATACTTGGTTATAGTGGGATGCATACTTCTGTGTGTCAGTGCCTTATGAATAATAATAATTGCATGTTCACAGGAGTTCTTAGGAAATGACAAACCTGACTGGGTGCATCTGCTGAATATGCTGATTTAAATAAAAGCAAATTTAGTCCATGGAGACATTTTCAGCACTCCCAGGGAGTGCTGAAATATTCTATTCCCACTGAAATATTCTATTCCCACTCACCCCTAACAGTTGCAGATCACACTATTGGTATGAGAATTCTTTCTGGTGAGACCTGGAGGACCAGCCAGTGTCTCTGGCTCTGCCTTGCTCCTTTTCCTCCCCGTTTTTTCCCCATCTTTTTGACTATGGTCTCGGCTGTGCCAACATCAGTCTTTGGAGCTGTGTTTTGAACAAAATCAGGGAGCTCCTCTGAAGTAAATAGATTGAAAAAAAACCAAACAAATGAGGTAACACCTTCCCCCGGCAAAGAAACGTGGCAGGAGCAGATCTAAGCAGCATTTGCTGAAAGAAATGGGTTTCAAGCAAAGAACATTGCATAGGTTCCTCACTTGAAATGCTGTTCATTTTAAATCTCTTTGAAAATCTGAATAATCAAATTAGGAAGAACTGTTCAAGTTAGCATTATTGTAACCACCTAATTGTCATTGTTTTCTTTAATACTTAAATATTCACTTATTTGATACTGTATATGTACTTTCAGTTGACTGAAATACTTACAAAGTCTGATTGTGACAATAGTCTTTTCTGTGTTCTTTCTTACTGTGCAGATGCCATAGAGTTTAGAATATTTCATTGCCTTATTAATTAACAGTAGCTTTTCTCTTGTGGAACTATTAATACTCTTGCTGATACACTTAGGAACATATCTCTAAAAACCTAGAATTTCTGGTCAGCTGTATGAGCTTCTGCAGATTGCTTTTGCAAATGCATACAGAAATTACTGGATTTGCACAGAACAATTAGTCCAAATCAGTCAGTTCCAGTTACTCCTGTTTGCCACACATAGGCAGGTTTTTCATGCCTGTACTATTTCTGTGGTATAGAATGGCCTCTTGCTCAATGTGGTGTTGTTTGTGCTGTAAGCAGCTCATCCTTCTAGCATAGCTGCAGGAGAGCCACAGCAGTAAGCAGTAGGGTTGTAGGAGTGTTAATTTAATCTGTTAAGTGTAGTTTCTGTGCTGCTTTCTGCACAGTGTTTTTTAACCAGTGTGTAGTCTTCAAGAGAACTGTTGTAATGAAAAGTAAACAGCCTTGGAGCGTCATAAGTTACTTTAATTCCTGTGAATTTATGTATTTCACGTGGGTAGGAATGTTGAAGTCAAAGAATACTCCTTAGGAATATAAGCTTTAATGATCAGGAAAAAGATCTAGCTGATTAAAGTGTTATTGAAGAAAGGCAGAAGCATCAACGTTTCTTTTTAAAAAATTAGTTTATTAGTTGAAAGCCTGCTGTTCAGCGTGAGTCTCTTGACTGTTCAATAATCCAAGAAATGCACAATGCTGCCATGAACTCCATTTTTATTCTGTTTAACCAAGTAAGCAAAGATTTATAAGTATTTAATATTTAACAGAGTATTTCCAAAGTTTAACATTACAGAAAGTATGAAGTGAGCACATAATATATGAAATTAAAAGTTACTTGGCAAATTCCTGAGTGAGCTGGAAGTATGTGTTTGTTGTGAGACACCCTTAAAAACTGTTCTCTCTGTTCTCAAGCAGGCCCTTCCAAAACATCAGAGATAGATGAAAAAGTTGCTCCTGAAAAAAGTTACACAGGTATATCTTTTGCTTGTATTTTTTCCTCACATCTGTTTTAGAAATTGAATGTTTGAGTTTTACTTTTCACAGCTTTGTTACTTGATTTGCCATAAAAATGAGGGTATTGGAACTTAAACATGAATAGAAATAAATATTATGGTTGCTCTAATTTCCAGCTGTCCAAGTAGACAGACACGTAAACGAGAACTTAATTTCTTCCTTTTCTAAATTCAAAGAGGAGCATCAGGTTGATCACTCAAAATCACAAGTTGTTTGTGTAAATTGGTGTTTCTCAAGAAATTCAGTTGGTTTCATAATGACTTACAAAGTTTAATAAAACTCTGCTTTATAAATTGTAAGTGCAACTTAACCATGTTTTTCAGTTCAGTGTGCGGTGAATGAACACATAAATAAACAAACAGAATATCTGTGTTAGTTGAAGCAGTACCTTTTACTACTGAAACTCTGTAATAGCTGAAATGCCTTTAGAAAAAAATGGTGCACTTCTTTTCAACTGTTTACAGTTTACATTAAAAATATTAGATTGCCCATTGGTAAAGACTAGAAAATATTAACCTGCATTTAACTCTACGAATTAGTTGTAAGGTCAGAATGTTCCTGCTACCATGAATTTCTAAGATGAGAAAATGGTCTTCTGAGTATTGTTCACATGAACAAAATAATTCTGGAATTTCTCCTGTGAAAATCCTTACTTTAAATAGTAAGGATTAAAAATTGTTAAAAATTTTTTGTGTATTTTGACTGTGGTATCTTTTTACTTTATATTTGTAAAGGAAACCATCAGCATGGTATAATACTCAAGCATAGAGAGAGCTAACGGAAAATACTCTTCAAAATGCACAAGTGCGGCTTTACTCTGCCAGAATAACTAAAATATGTACCTTCATGCACTGCTACTTAATATTGATACAGTTCCAGATGCAATTAGCTACACTTTCTTTAACTGTTGTGTATTAAAGTAGAAATTGCACTTTCTCACAGCGAGTGTTGCTTGGCAAATCCTGCTTGTCTTGTTGGTGCACTCTGCCCCAACAAAAGCATTGTGATCATGAATTTCTCTCCCATGGTTGATTGTTGGCCTTGTGGCCTGTTACGGAAATGATCATAGTGCAGAAACAATGATTCTGTAGAGGTGGTAAAAAGATACCTAATCTGTGGGGACAGGCAGCCTTTGTTTATATTTTCAGTAATCCTGGGTAAGAGAGGGGGAAGTACTTATGATTGTATTAACCCTAGAAAGCCAAGTCGATGGAATTTCCTTCAGTCATAGCACCAACCCTGCAGTGTAGCACGTGTAGTTTAGCTACAGTAATCCTCACCTCCTTGCCTTTGTTGGGAATTGTTCAAAGGCTCATGGTAATATATCTTTGCTTCTCTTTTTGTTGCATGCTGTAAATGCAAGGGGTTTCTTTGACAATGTTGGTTTAGATGCAGAGGCAGGGAGTGTTTGGTTGAAAATCTTGTCCATGTCCATCATTCAGCAGTTCTGTTTTTTTCTTTCAGAGCCCTCCAAGGCTGACTCATCAGACACAAGTGAGGATTCTGAGGTTGAGTTTAGTAACGAAGGTCAGTTCCCCATGTCATTGATTTCAGGCATTTTTCTATCCAAAATGTTTTTTCCACAGATGGTGTTACTTAGCACTGAATGAAGAGAATTGTGTGCTGGTGTTGAGTCTAGTTTGTATTGTGCGCTGCTTGGTAAACGAGCCTGGTGGAGAAATATTTGAAAACCACAATATTCTGAAGCATATTGGATTTGGTGGGCTGGTTTTGAAATGATGGCTGACAGCAATTTATATCTTTGGTGTAATTTCAGGTTTTGTTAATGAAAAATATTCATTGAATGGATAAGATGTTATAACATTCCTTCATTCTGGAGAACACATTGCTTTATAACTACACAGTAGTTCTATGTAACATTTGTAGCTAACAAATGCTTCTGGGAAGAATGGTACCAGAACAGAAAGGCAGTGTTGCAGATGGTGTAAGTCGAGCCTTAAGGTGTCTGTCTAATATTGGTAACTATGAGATCCAAAGCTTTGCACTGACCAGCTCCCTTTGTCATCCAAGTGGCTCTAAATCTGCTAAGCAGTGTCCCTGCTGTTCTCCTGTCTGTTCATTTGTATGTGTTTAAGGCAGAGTTGACCTATTTGATGAATTTCATTGGTTCCCATTAGTTTTACGCTGGTCTGAAAGTTGGTTTAGAACATTTGAGCTCTTCAAGACCAAACACAGGTACTGTCTTTTGTGATCTGCTAGTGGAATGATATTACTTCCAGTTAAATAACTAAGGTAGTCTCCATCTGCACAATTTATTCTGTGATTCCTTTTGCTGTTGCATGGTTGTTTTACGATCGTGCGATGCCCAATCATGTTTCAGAAGACAGTGTTGTTTTCCTTAGGAAGTACAGAAGCAGCTTTGTTTTTTGTCTCTTGTGCTTTGCACAGGCCCTTTTGAAGGAGCAAGCTGTTCCTTCACAGGTGGGAGCTGGAGCTTTCTGAAGTTACTCAGTTAAGTAATTTGTTGCAAAATCTGGTGCCCTGATAAGCACAGTTCCTTATTTCTGTTTTAGTTTTTAAATTCAAGGCAGTTCCAGTGCTCCACACAAGTTCCCTGGACATAAAACTAGTTGGGTCTTTTTTGTTTCCTAAAGATGATGTAGATGATGGTGGTGATAATGATGATGAGTTCCTGCCCCCTGAAGGAAGCCGGAGGAGCCCCAGTTTGGCTACTGAAGCTGCCAATACTGGGAGAAGAAGTGCAGAAGAGTTCACTTTTGGTAAGATGAAAATTAAAGATGATTTTGTCTCACTTCTGTGATTTATGAAAAAGTTTTGGGTGATTTTGTGGTGCCAAAAAGTTCAGTATCATCACAAAAATAACTGTCACATCAACTGATCACTTAGAACCTTTTTGATGGAATTAAGCTAAAAAAGAGACAACATTTTTGGAATTCCATTTAAGAGCTATAGGCTCTTTGTAGATGTATTGCAGCAGTGTAATCATCATAGGCTACCTCAGTTGATTTTGTTATTTGACATGATGGTGTAATTAGACGCACAGAAATTTGGGATTTTCTGGTTGTGTTTTTTCATGATCACTTCTGTTTTGTTCTCACAGAAGCACATCCATGCACTTCAGTTTAGTCTGGTTAAAGGTGCTTCACCTGGGATTTTTTGTAATCCTGTACCTCTCCCTTATTCTGTGGTTTGGCTTGGTTTGGTTTATGGGCACATTAATCTGTCTGCTTTTATAAGGTTCTATGCAGTCAGGAATACGTTTTTTACTTTGTATTTTTGAAGACAGCCCCTAGAATTCTGGTGGCAGTACAGGAACAGATGTGGAAATAGGGTTAGAGCCTATGAGATGTATAATGTTTTTTGTGAGGATAAATTGTACAAAGCAGATTGATACAGAGTCTCCAGGCAGGTGCAAAGGAGAGTCCTTTATTGCAAAAAACAGACCTTTTTTAAGCAGGTAGCCCATTATCTGTTACATTCCATTTTAGTATAACAGATATAATTCAACCAACCACCCTAAACCACGGTGTGAGCACGTCATGGTTATATAACTTGATTTTCTGCCTCCCAAGCAGCTGTGTCACTTTCCTGTAGTCCTTTTCTGCTTAGCTGAAGTAACAGGCTTGAGCCATGATTTTACAAGGGTAACAAGGCCCTTGTTTCATGAGGTTTTACCTATATGGTTTAGATGTAAAGGCATGGAGTGTTTGGTTGAAAATCTTGTGCATATCCATCATTCAGTAGTCCTGTTTTTCCCTCTCAGAGTCCTCCCATCATGACTTGTTGGAAACAAGTGAGAAACCTGAGGTTGAGGTCACCCTTGAAGGTCAGTACCGTGGGTCCTTACTTTCAGTTTTTTGGGCACTTTTCTATCCAAAATGTGATTTCCAAAGCCTACATTACTTGACATGGAATGAAGAGAATTGTGTGTTGGTGTTGAGTCTAGTTTGGATTGTGCACTGCTTGGTAAATGGAACTGTTGGAGAAGTACTAGAAACCACAATATACTGAAGCATACTGGACTTGGTGGGCTGGTTTTGAAATGATGGCTGACAGCAATTTATATCTTTGGTGTAATTTTCAGGTGTTGTTAATGAAAAATATTCATTGAATGGATAAGGTGTTATAACATTCCTTCATTCTGGAGAGCACATTGCTTTATAACCACACAGTAGTTCTATGTAACATTTGTAGCTAACAAATGCTTCTGGGAAGAATGGTACCAGAACAGAAAGGCAGTGTTGCAGGTGGTGTAAGTGTAGCCTCAAGGTGTCTGTCTAATATTGGTAACTATGAGATCCAAAGCTTTGCACTGACCAGCTCCCTTTGTCATCCAAGCGGCTCTAAAGCTGCCTAAGCAGTGTCCCTGCTGTCCTCATGCTAGCATCTTGGTAGGAGATGAGTTGTGTTTTTTGTATTTGTGAATGAGTGTCCTGTAACTTCTTTCAAACACTGCTGAGATTGGCTTTTGCAGTGCTTGCTTGTGGAATTCGCTTAGGATCACCCACTGTAGCAATTTAGAAAGTAGGCAGGGCATTTGGGACAAAGTGGACACTTCTGGCATTCCTTTCACCGATTTTACAATGCAGCATGGAAATAATTCCAACATTATGTCATCAGAAAAGTTTATCTGAGAAGAGTCATGAAGTTCTGCTTATATGTAAAGGCCTTTACCACAAAAGTAAATGTCCATTTTTTTTTCTTTTTTTGTTTCCTAAAGAAGATGATGATGACTACCTACCACCTGACAAGAGACAGAAGAGCACCAAGTCGGCTAATGAAGGCACCAATACTGGGAGAAGAAATGCAGAAGACTTCAATTCTGGTAAGATGGAAATTAAAAATGATTTTATTTCCCTGCTTTGTTTTATGAAAAGCTTTTGTCTGATTTTTTTTCTGCAAAAAAAATTCAGTATCGCTGCAAAAATAACTCACATTAACTGATTGTTTAGAACCAAACAATCAGTAAATGTGACAGAGAGAGAATTAGAGAAGCTAAAAAAATAAAAGATGAACAGCATTTTTGAAATTTTATTGAAGAACCATGGGCTCTGTGTAGATGTATTGCAGCAGTATAATCATCATCATGGGCTACCTCAGTTGTTTTTTATTTGACACAATGACATAAATTGATGCACAAGAAGTTGGGATTTTCTGGTTATGTTCTTTCCTGATCCCTTATGTTAGGTTCTCCACAGAAACGTATCCATATACTTCAATTTAGCCTGCTTAAAGAGGCTTTACCTGGTATTTTTGTGATCCTCTTCCTCTCCTTCATTTGGTGGTTTGGTTTGGATTGATTTGGTTCATGGACACATTAATCTGTCTGCTTTTATAAGGTTCTGTGCAGTCTGGAGTTTTTTTTTTACTTTATATTTTTGAAGGCAGCTACTAGAGTTCTGATGGCAATAAAGGAACAGATGTGGAAATAGAGCCTATGAGATGGGAAATGTTTTTTGTGAGGATACATTAACATCCTTGGATATTTTTTCTCAGGAAATTTTTGGAAAATATCGCCTAATTGAAATTGTACATCTTCTCCAATCATTCTCTTTTCATGTTTTCACCTAGTTGGTTTTTATTATTTTTGTTTTATTTTGCTTTTTAATCTCTTTTCATTGCTTTAAAACACAGTAGTGTTCCAATGAAGGCGGGGCCCTCCCTGGAATTGAAAGATGACCCCCTTCGTCCAAAATTTTAAAGACTTTGAAATACATGGCTTTCCTGCAAAGGAATGGGAAAATTAATAATAGTTTTTTACTAGTCTATGTGATAGATGAGTAATGTGATGATTGACTCTCAGAATTAAAAGGCAAATATCATGTATATATGTTAAGAGAAGTTTTATAGATTTATAGTTATGTTTTACCCTCTTCTGTGTTATCAGGGGTGGCCTGGGTTTGGGACATTTGGGAGGGCTGGCTCATCACTATGGCAGCACCTGACCTCCAGTCAAGGTGTCAGGGAGTGATCTCCAGCACTGGGCAGAGAGGGAGGAGTCGATGGACAGAACTTTGGGAGGGCCTAAAGGGTTAAAAGGGGAAACCTCCATTGTGTGGGTGAGCACATGGTGGGAAAGATCCTTTGCTTCTGGCGCGTAATATTTTCTCTATTCAGTCTTCTGTTGGTTTTTTGATAAGGTTTTATTAAACCTCTCTAAATTTTTGGAAGTGAGTAG
>VZRH01008091.1:627-23515 GCA_013397555.1 Urocynchramus pylzowi
GGGCGGGCGCTGGGCCGGGCGGCTCCGCCCCGGGCGGTGCGGGAGGAGCGCAGGAGGAGCAGGAGGAGGAGAAGAAAAGGAAGCTGCAGCCAGCCGTGGGGAGTTGTTCTCTTTTGGGCTGCGAGCGAACCCCGCAAGGGTTCTGGTTTTGGGGGGCAAGGGAAGGTGGGGGCGCCCCTGGGCTGGGGAGTGCTTGGCACTGTGCCGGGGGTTTGGGAATGCTGAGCCCCTAAAGGGCAGCGAGCACTCGGGAATCACAGAATGGGTCGGGGTGGAAGGGAACTTGAGGATCGTCGCATTCCAGCCCCCTTTCCACTGTCTCAGATTGTTCCAAGCCCGTCCAGCCTGGCGTTGGACACTTCCAGGGGTGGGGCAGGTACAGCTCCGGGTAGCAGGGATGTGTTGTGTTCCCACCTGGGTGGATAAAAAGGGTCAGCAGCAAGTTTGGGCTTTGCAGCCTCCTGATTTCTCCCCACCTTTCCTACTCACCCTTCATTTTTTCTCCCCCCTTTATCACCAGCACCTGGTCCTACGTTAGATCCTGAACTCCCAAGTGTGCAGGTGGAACCTGATCTCCACACTGAGGCCACCCTGCTGGAGCATTTTGGGGGAAGGATGAGTGTTTTGTTGGATCTACACCACGCTCAGGACTTGTTTTCCTCACACTGCAGCAGCAGCACAGGTTATTTGGGATGAGAAGGATGCCCAGGTATTTGTGGGCAAAACTCAGCTGTGAATCCTTTGCCCTTCTTGATGCAAGGTGACAAAACACTTGGCTGGCAGCAATGGATTTGGGTTTTTGCCCTGCAAATCGGCCATTTCCCACTTTTTTGGCCCAGCCCTGAAGTAAAGACTGATCCAAGCAGAGCAAAAGGAAGGGATGTGCTGTCAAAATAACAAGCAAGCACAAGCCAAATGCCAGACTCCTCTTCACTGAGGCAGAGTAAGCTGTGAGGTCGCTGGCAACTGGCTCTTTTCCTCGCAGAAGCAGGAATAATCCTGCTGCACCCAGCAGTAGGGAAAGACTGGAGGTGAAAAATCAGAATTTAGACTCTGATCCAAGCAATGGGCAGCACAGCAGAGGAGCTGCAGGGTTGAGGTAGAGGCAGCTGTCCTGGCAGCCCTTTGCCAAGTGCTTCTCCTTCCAGCACTGCTGACAGGAGACATTTCAGAATCCCAGCCCTGAGAGCTGTGATTACCTTAAATCCTGATGAAAATCTCTCCTGTGGGAGCATTTTATTTGCTGCCTGGTTGTGGGTCCATGGCAGAGCTTTAGGATGTGTTTTCCTGCAGGCTTGGGGGTGGATGTGCAGGAGGGGACGGGACAGATGCAGATATTCCAAGGCACATAACAAAGTCTGGTGCCTTTGCCAAACTTTAAACATCCTTGGTTTTGTGCCTAAGGATTGCCTTTTAACCTCAGCAGAAAGAGTTCAGCCTTTTGTAAGATCAAGGGAAAAATCTTTTTTTCTGGCACCAAGAGGAAATACTCTTCAAACTTGTGAGGTTCCAGAAATGCTGCAGATGCTCCCAGCACCAGCCAGTCAGTTCTTTACAGCATCCATTTGCTGAGTAAAATGCCTCTGAAAAGACAGAGAGTTTGCACATTTTCAGAATATTTCTGTGACTTGGCCGGTTGAATCTGGCACAGGATCCCGCCAGGATGCAGGGCTGGGGAAGGATTTGTTCTCCAGCCACTCCAAGCAGCTGTGAGGACAGCAAAGATGAGCAGAGGGACCATCTTTGCCCCCTGAAAGCAGCACTTTGGCTGCTAAGGGCTGTGCAGTGTCAAAGAAAAGCCACTGAAGGAAATTGACCATGAATTTCCATGCAGCCTCTAGGAAAACAGATGCAATTTTGGACAGGGAAGGTTGGTTTCAGATTTATAAGCTCCTTGTCCCGTGCTGAGAGCCTTGAATGCTCAAAGCTACTTTAAATATCTCCCTTTGGCATGGGAGGGATTTCTGCTGAGCTCATTCCTCACATTTCTAGCCAGCTTTACTTCCAAAGGATGCAGCTTAAAGCCCTCCTGAAAACCCCTGGACCCTGGTGACACTCCCTGTGTGTGATTCCCTTTCTAAGCTGCTCCTTTAGGACCTGGCTCAGCTCTAAACCAGGGCTGAGTTTTGGGATTGCACTCTACATCCTGAAAGCATTTTGTTACGTGCTTATGGAAGGGAAAATTCCTCCAGAAGGGACATTTTTGTTTCCTGGCAGGGAAGTACGAGGCTGGCAGCTCAGAAGGGCATCAAGGCAAATCCTCAGAGGAGTCACTGCTCTGGTCTTTGGTTGGGATGGATGGGGAAGGAGATGCTGCAGTTTCCTACAAGAGTGGGACCAGAAGGAATGGCTTGATTAATCCTTAAACTCAGCACCAGCCACCTCCAAGAGAAAGTGCTGTTCTATCCCCTCTGTAGGCAGAAAAAACCCTTTTCACAGAATCACAGTGGGGAAGTCTTTGCTGGAGAAGCACTTTCCTGAGCAGTCCACATGACCCAGACGTGGCCTTGGGCACTGCCAGGGATCCAGGGGCAGCCCCAGCTGCTCTGGGCACCCTGTGCCAGGGAACAATTCCTGCTCAATGTCCCATCCATCCCTGCCCTCTGGCAGTGGGAGCCATTCCCTGTGTCCTGTCCCTCCAGGCCTTGTCCCCCCCAGTCCCTCTCCAGCTCTCCTGGAGCCCCTTCAGGCCCTGCAAGGGCTCTGAGCTCTCCCTGGAGCCTTCTCAGAGATGTCAGAGCATGTTGGATGTTCCCTTTTCTGCATTTGCCGCTGGACTCATGGGCAAAACAAGGCAGGGTCTGGTGAGAGCACAGCAGAGTGCCCATGGCTTTTTTTGGGGCAGAGCAAGGAAGCCCAGCTCAGTTGCCAGGCTAGTGCTGCCACACCTGGACGGCGAACACCGAGCAAGGCCGGGAGATTCCAGCACCTCAATTTTGCAGAGAGAAAATGAAGGCTGAAGCAAGCCAGGCTGGATTTACTGGGGGGTGCCTGGCAGGAGTGGAGCAGAGCTGTGTCCCTGTCTGTGCCCGTGCAGAGGAGCCTGGGAGGCAGATCCCAGCTGGAGCTGCCCCGGAGCATCCGAGCAGGGGAAGGAAGCGAGCAGAGGGACTCACCATTGTTCTGCCCCTGCAGCTCTCGGGGAATGCAGGGCAAACAGGAGGGAGCTCGGCGCTTTCCTGTGTTTGTGCTGCCAATGTTTTCATTAAGGTCCTTTTTCCTACCTCTTTCTGCAAGGCCTTTGTGCCTCTAATAAGTGCAAGGAGGGTGTTGATTGTAAGCGTCCCCTCAGGCATAATTATTTTACCATAATAGCATTTACTTGCAGAGCCGTTTTCCTGTTACATCCTCTGTATTTCAACCTCTCTTTCACTTTTTTTTTTGCCTCCTCAGGCTGCCCCAACAAGCCCTTGTAAGGTCTCCATCCTTGCAGCAGAAGCCACGGTGAACTGGTGAGCCCTGAAGAGGTCGCTGAGGGTGAAAATAGGAATATTTGATGTTACCCAGCAACTGGAAATGAAGATATCTTTTGTCCACCAAGTCAGGAAACAGTTTGCACAATAGCTGTGTTTGCCTGCTATGGGGGAGTTGACCAGCAACCCCCTCCAGGAGAGAAGAGGGATGCACATAAACAGGAGGAAAGTCAGTGGCAGGGATTATTGGAGCAGGTAAATCAGGTCCCTGTCACCCTCAGCATCCCCTGATGACTGCACTGAACTCTCGCAGTGTGGGGGAGGAAATAGGGATGGCTCAGTCATAACAGGTAAATAAATATGAAATAAACACAATGAATATAAAACTGAGAAGACCTGGAGGAGCCAGGAGCAGTTTTTGTGGTGGTGGTGACCCCCTGGCAAGGTGAGGAATGTCTGTGTCCATCGATATTTCTCTCAGGATGAAGAGCACCCTGTGCCTTCCTGTCCCTCTGAAGCCCTAAAAGATGTTACCTCGTGTCATTGTCTTGGGAAAACAACTCCTGGACTGGCCTCACAGCCCTTCAAAGGGCTGGAGAAAATGGGTGTGTTCAGAGCACCCAGAGCCCTCTGGATGGAGGGGAGCTGGGCAGTGTCCTGACAAGGACAGTCACTGCCACAAAGGGTCCACCCTTGTGACCTTTTATTTGCTGGCATTTTTTCCCACATTAAAAACACAGTTGGAAGGAATGAAGTTATCCATAACCTCCAGCTCCTGCTCTCGGTATCAAGCTTAGGATAAACACAAAGTCTCCTGTGGAAAAAAGAAAAACCCATAGTAAAAAATCATGTTGGTGTGGTACTTCACAATGTGGTTTAGGGGGATGGTGGGATCTGGTCAAAGATTAAACCTGATGATCTTGGAGGTCTTTTCCAGCCTTAATGATTCCATGACTCCAGATATATCAGGAGAACTTCAGGGCATCTCTGAACTAATTGGTTTTAAATTAAACTTTGTTTAACAGCATTTTCTAGTGCAGTCCACTTAATGAACAAACGCAGCTGACACAGCTAGGATGGAAATATATTTGTCATTATGTGGTGCAAGACTTCCCTGCCCTGTGAGAAGGAGCTTTACCAAAAAATGCTTCTGATAACATCTGACCAGAAGAGACAGAGAGGATGAGTGTGAAAGCCAAGCCTTGCTTGCATCAAAATCCCAGTGGGTTTTGCTGGAGGAGCTGCCATCCCATCCACCCTGGAAGGCAAATCCCAGCGCTCTCCCTGGCTGCCCCGAGCACACAGAGCTGCTTTGTTCCCTCTGCTCCCTGCCTACCCAGCCCTCTTCTCTTCACCAACACATTCTTCAGAGCCTGTTGGCTGAGGCCTTTGTTCTGTGCCTGCACAGGAAGGTCTGGGCTCCTGGTTCACATTCCTGGTGCCAGCACGGGATGATCTTTATTGACAAACCCATTATTGATCCAGCTCCCTCCAGGAGGACTTTCACCTGCTCCAGCTCTGGCCACGCTATGGATTTGCAGGTGATGTTTGGATACAAACACAGACAGGCTCACAATCAAACCCTTCAGGGATGTGCCCTGCTCCAGTTAATATTAAACACCTCTGGAGATATCTCTGCGTTTCTCCAGGCTGGGAGGAACCTGCTGCATTCTTCTCATAGCTTCTTTGCAGGTACTGAAATAAAATCCCTGACCTGGATCCCTGAACAAAGCCCCTGTTATTCAGCCAGGTCAGGGGGAGCAGCAGTTTTCTGATCCTCTCCATCCTGGAGTTTTCTCAGATGGAGATGTGGGGTTTGATCCTATCACAGGGGATGAAAAACCCATCCCAGCCTCAGCTCAGCCTGCCTGAGATGGAGCGTGTGTGCACAAACACTGCTGAAATTAAACCCTCAGAGTTCAAAACCTCACTGTCTGAAAAATGTTATGTGAATCCATTTCCCTCTATTTCTAATAAAACAACATTTTTTTAAAATAGCAAATTTTCTTCCTGTTACAATATAATGTTGTTCTACATGATGCTGTTCCAGCAGTTTATATAAATTTCTACAAATTTCATCTGTAAATTGTTTTTTGATGGGTGAAGCACAGCACCTGCATTCAGCTTTCCAAGCATCAGTAACTGTGCACAAACACCTTTCTCTGTTAAAGCCAGAGGGGCATTTTGGGGTATATTTGGCCCAGGAGGGATTTGTTAAAAGATCTTGGAAAGATGAGTCCTCCTTGCACAACACCAGCTTTTGGGTGAGCACCTTACAACAGCCATGGATTCAGAGATCCATGGAATATTCTGAGAGCAGCCAGGCCTGTTCCCAGCCTGTGGCCAGAGCAGGGCTGGGCAAAGCAGCACCAGAACATCCCACATTCCTGGGATGGGAGCGTGGGCTGCACCCCCAGCTGCAGGGACAAGCCTGTGTCTGAGGGATGGATTTTTGCAGCCTCCAAGATGGAAAGCATTCTGCCTTCATCTGCTGGAGCATGAAATCCACCAGTGCCACTGTGATGCTTGGTGCCAGCCCCAGTGGGAAGGAGGGAGCAGCATCCTTCACTCCAACCAGCTCCTGCTGGGCTCCATGGAGGAGAGGGGAGGATTACCTCAGCCCTGGGAGAGTACAGCAACTGGGGGGACAAGCAGGAGGGCAGGGTAATCCAGGCCTGAATGTCCTGCCATCCTTTCTCCAAATCAATCCAAGCCACCTCCCAAGCCAGGCCTGGATAACTCTGAAGATGTCAAGGCCCACACAAAAATCCTTCCTTCATCCAGCCAGGTTTGGGAAAGCCTCCAAAAAGCTCATTTGGGCCCAGTTCAGTTCAGCTCTTGGATCCCAGGCCAGGGATGTGCTGCCATCCAGGAGGTTTCATAGCCCAGAACCTGTTGGGCTCGTCTTGCTCCCATCTTCCTGCTCAACCTGCCAGGAGCTGATCCCAGGAGGAGACATTTCAGCCAGACATTTCTCCTCATGCATGGAGAGAGCACGGAGAGAAACTCTTCCAGCCTTTCCTCCCAGGCCAGACCTGCCCTGGGTTCTGCTGGATTCACCTTGAGCTTCCTCTGCTCTTCCTGGCCTTGGAGGCTTCTCCCTGCTCCAAATCTCTCTGGTGTTCCTGATGCTGCAAATGCACCTCTTCATCCCAACCCAGCCCAGAAGTTGCATTTCCCACCCCAAAACCTCAGCTGGGACCAAGGTCCACCCCAGAAATGTCCTCATTCTTCGGCACCATGAAGGGACCAGCACCAACCCCCTCATTTCCAGCAGCACAGCAGAGCCAGGGAATCTCCAGATTTCCCCTCCTGGTTTGTGGGACAGGCCAGAGAGGCCTCGAGATGTTTGCTTTGACCCTGAGGTGACGTCTGGGCTGGAAAGGTCACACCCAAGACACTTGCAGTGTTTCCCCTCCCAGCCCAGCAGCCACCAGCAAGCTGTGCTGGGCACTGGGGCTCTAATGAGGAGAGCAAATATTATCCTCCAGGGGAGTCACGAGCTGCTGCTGCTTTGAAATGCTGGGAGAAAAGCCTCCTTAAATAGTTGGGATTCCTCCCATCAGCACAGGGATGAGAGGAATAATATTTGGGAGAGGAACACACCCCAAATGGCAGCGTCTGGGTGAGGGTGGGAAGCAGAGAGCAGCCGGCATCTCCCGGCCACAGATGGTTCCCATCAAGAGGAATTTTTTCTTGTTAATCCCAAAACAAGCTTGGGATGTATTTTTATTTCAGTGTTAAGAGGAGAGAAAAAGAAAGTCTGACATGACCCCCTGTTTTTCTGGCCTCAGTCCTTGCTCAGCCTCTGCTCTGAGCAAGCACAGAAAATTTAGTTCATGTTAAAGGCAGGGACTCTGAGAACAGCAAATCCTGGGGTGGTTCTTCCAGCTCTTCTTGACCTGGGAATTCATTCCATTCAAGCTGGAAATGGAGGGAAAAATCTAAATTCTGGGTGTGTATTTGAAGTATCCTGTGGTGTTCTCTGGGGGTTCATCAAGGCACAGAGGACAACAAGGGTGGGGGTGTCAGCAAGGGCGTCCAATCTCTCCTTTAAATCTTAAACCTGCTTTGAGCACCAGGGATGGACTCCTGAGCCAATCCACTCCCAAAGCTCACTCCATGAGCTCAGGAGCATCTCTAGCTCAAAAAAGCCCAAAAATAGTGATAAAAATTGCAATCAGTGGGAGGACTGGGAATTAATTCTACTCAAAAGACATCCCAAAAGCCCTGCTTTGAGAAGTTGCCTGCCATTCCTCCACGGCCTCCCTGGTGTGTTGGGTGCCCTGGTTCCACAAACTTGCTCTGAGGGAGCTGCCAAGAGGAACCCCTTGGCATGTCCCAGGAAGTTTCCAAGGACAGCCATGGGTTGGGGATGTGGCACCCCTCCCAAATAACCAGCTGTGGGCCATCTGAAAGAGTTCACATGGAAGCAGGACCAGGAAATAACTTTTTCTCAGGGAGTGACACTTCTGGTCCATGGTGGTGGCCCTGCTGGAAGCAACCCTACAAGGTGGTGACCTTTCAATGGGAATTTTCTTTCAGACAGAACTTCCTGGGATGTTTACAGCCCCAGATGAGACTGGGCATCCCCCCCCCTCCTCTGTGGCAACTCCCTGGAGTGACTCAGGACGTGCAAACACTGACTCATCCCAGCCTCCCAGGAGCACTGAGCTTCCCACACACCCCAAGACAGGGTGGTGGGAGAAGGGAGAAGGGAAAGGCTCCCCTGGGCCTCCCCTGTGCCCTGAGGGAGGGCTGCAGATGCATCAGCAAGGTGGGGCAGGCAGGGCAGGCTGGGGCAGCCCAGGACCCTCTGCACAGGGATGTACAGGGATAAGGGGATCCTGGTGTGGGAGCTGCTGCCCAGTAGGGGGAAAATGGCTTGGGAGCTGTCCTCCAGAACGTGCTCTTCTGGCTCAGGATTGGTTTAGGAAGGAGGATTTGAAGAGCTGAGGAAGAGGATTGGGAAATCCAGGGTTGGTGTCCTGGCAGCTGCAAAGGGTGGTGGCACTTACAAAGTCAGCTTGGCTGCACAAATCCTGGGTTTCATCAGGACAAGATTATTCCATACAAGGGTAAACATATGTGGTTCCTGCAGCAAACAGCACCACTGAAAAAGCTGCCAAGCTCTCCAGTCTGTGACCACCCACTGCAAATCCTGCTGGAAAACTGTGGAGGAACGTGGATCTGCTCGCCAGGGATGAGGTGGATGGTTCTCCTGGAGATCTGAAATATAAATGGATGTTCAGATACATAATTGTATCCTAAAAAAAGCTGTTTCCTCATGCCATTGCACTCTGTGGGGACAAAGCTCCCTGACCTGTTTTGTATGTGAGCCAGAGCACCACATTTGGCATTTCTCCTCCCTCAGTCCTGGGAAAAGGTCGAGTCCAACCCCTGGCCCTGCACAGTCACCCCAAATCCCACCCTGAGCATCCCTGGGAGCTCCTGGGGCTCTGTGGGGCTGTGCCCATGCCCTGGGGAGCCTGGGCAGTGCCCAGCACCTCTGGGGGAAGAACCTTTCCTTAAACCCAACCTAAACCTGCCCTGGCACAGCTCCAGCTGTTCCCTGGGGTCCTGTCAGCCACCAGGGTCCTTTCCCTGCTGTTCCAAGGAGGCAGGATGGAGCTGGGACAGATCTCCAGGTGACACCTGAGGAAGTGAGGGCTCCTGAGTGTTTTCCCTTCACAGCAGAAGCAGAAGGGATGTGAGATGTGACATCCCTGCCCATCACTGGCCATTAAAGATTAGAGCCCAGCCAGGCCACAAGGATTGTAGGAGTCAATCCCATTTAAGCCCTTCTATTTAAAGGAATAAACTACCCAGGGAAAAAGCAGCCTAAGATTAGAAACACACAGGATTTCCTCAAATTCCAGCCATCAGCCCCAGATTCAGCCCAAGGGGGTGGTTTGTTATTCTACCAGAGCATGAACCCTGCACCCCAGCAAAGTTCAGTTTGGATTATGCTGTGCAGCTCCATCACAGGCCCAAAAGCCACACTCAAAGCTGGTTTAGTGCTGCTGCCTCTCTGCCTAAACCATCTGCAGTATTCCTTGATTAAAAATAGTTTTTTAGGCAGGAGAGTTTTGGCTTTTTGCACAAGCAGTGGATGTTTCCTGCAAAATCCACATTGCTCAGGAGGATGCTCCTGTGCAGGAGAATCTTTCAGAAAATTTAATGCTAAGCAGGGTGGGAAGCAGAAATAAATGTGGGGGTTTTTTTCCTTGTTTTGTGTAGGAAAAGAACTCAGAGACCACCCAGTCCTATCCATTCCATGGGCAGGGACACCTCCCACTATCCCAGGCTGCTCCAAAACCCATCCAACCTGGCCTTGGACACTTCCAGGGATCCAGGGGAAGCCACAGCTGCTCTGGGCACCCTGTGCCAGGGCCTCACCCCCCTCACAGGGAGGAAGTTCTTGCCAGTATCTAATCTAAAATCTCTCCCCTCAGTTTAAAATGACACAAAGGATGTGGGTAAACCAGACAAAGTCACCCTGTGCTTTGTGCCTCACCAGCCAGCAATTGAGAAGTCATTTGGGATTTGATACCTGGCTCTGCTGCTTCTCCCTAAACTGGGTGAAACTCCAGCCTAACTTGCCTTAAAGCAGGAAAATACAAAGCCTGTCCCTAAAGGGATCCCAAAGGAATGAGGGATCCCTTCTGCCCCAGCACAGCAGCAGCAGGATGGGAGCAGTTGCTTTTTCCAGTCATAGCACGAGGGGGTGACTCATTCCTGGCAGGAATTTCCCTCTCACCCATCCCCTCCTGCCCCTCTCTCTGCCTGGAGATTTTCCCCCGACAGCAAGAAGGGGTGAGGGCAGCTTAAGATCAGCCAAGAAGCAGAGACCTTCCCTGAATCCCCTGAATTCAGCTGGGGACGTGTCCAAGAGGTCCCCACTCCCTCCCAGCTGTGTGTTTTGGGAAGGAGGGGAGGGGAATTCTGGAATACTGGGCAGAGCTGCCCCATCATGAGGGTGGGGAGACTGGGCATCAAAAGAGAGACACCTCATGTGCCAATTGTGCCTGTGGTGGCCTCGAGGTGCAGCCAGGGCTGGGCAGGGCACGTGAGGGAGCTCAGCCCTCCCAGGAAACCTCAGCTCAGCTGCATGTGCACAAACAGGTCCAGCAGGAGCCATCCAGGATGACCACACAGCCAGGCAGCCCATGACTCATGGGATAACCATCTGCTGGAGCTGCAATCACTCACTTCCCACCTCCAGTTCTCCTCCAGGCCAAGTGGCAAAGCCACAGGGGCAGAAGGTGCCTCTTGCCATGACCACCAAGCATAGCCTGGCCCAGGAGCTGCCAGGGCTGGTGCTGCAGCTGCTGCTGTGACATGAGACCTTAACTCAGCTCCACACCACAGCACTGGTTCCAAACCTGTGGGATTCACACCACAGCAGGGGATCCATCCCTGTGGGATTCACACCACAGCAAGGGATCCAGCCCTGTGGGATTCACACCACAACAAAGGATCCAGCCCTGTGGGATTCACACCACAGCAAGGGATCCAGCCCTGTGGGATTCAGTAGGGCCAGGGTGGCCTTAAGGGCATACATCAGTTTCTCAAGGTACAGAACCTGGAATGAGATCTTGGAAAGCTGGAGAGGGAAGCAAAGAGTCCAGAGGAGGACCTGATTTTCAGGAAAAGAACAGAGAATCACAGACTGGTTTGGGTTCAAGGAACCTTAAAGCTCATCCAGTTTCATGGGCAGGGACACCTTCCACTGTCCCAGGTGGCTCCAAGGCCTGTACAACCTGGCCTTGGATCCTTCCAGGGATCCAGGGGCAGCCACAGCTTCTCTGGGCACCCTGTGCCAGGGCCCCACCAACTTCACAGCCAAGAATTCCTTCCAAATATCCCATCTAAATCCACTCTCTTTTGGTTCATAGCCTCATCCTACAACTGCTTACCCTGACAGATGCAGCAGCTTGGGATATAGGAAGGGCAGAGATGTGCCCCCCTCTCCAGGTGTGCTTTTCCTTCACCAGTTATCCCAAACACATCAAGTCTCCCTTTTTTCCCCCTCACTCTGGGCAGCCACAGCTTGGACATGAGTGGAAAATGATTCCTTGAGTGAGTGTGGCAGGATCAGCTGACTGGGCTGGCTGCAGCAAATCCCATGGTCACACAGCTCTAAATGTGCAGCGGTGCCTGCCTAAGCCTTTCCGTTTATAGGATGGAGAGGGGAGCTGGGAGCGTGGAAACAAATCCTTTGGAAGCAGAAGGGGTTTGGAGACAGAAGAGGACTCCCCAAGGGAAACACACAAAGAGGGAGGGCTGCAAGCAAGGGTCAGGCATGGGATGGAGCTGATGGAGCAGCACCAACTCCGTGCTTCTGATGAGCCGAGGTCAGGGAAGGGCACAGAGCTCTGGGAACTGGGATGAGAGTGCTGGGGCTGGGTTGGGGAGGCAGTGTTGGAGTGCTCACAGGGGAGTGAAACCCCCTGCCTTGAAACCCCCTCCCTGCCTCCCTCCTGCAGCCTGGCTCATCTCTCTGACCCCTGGCCTCCCCGCAGGAGCACAACTCCAGCTCTAGAATAAATCCCAGCAGTCTCCCAGCTCTTCCCTGGGTGAGCTGCCATGCCATGATAAAGCAGCTCCTCCCTCCAAGGCAAGCCCCTGAGCTGCAGCTCCTTGGGAAGGCAGCCTGGTGATGGACTGTGTCAGGGAATAACAAATGCCTTTAATTCCCCCTTCATCCAGCAGCGTGTCCTGAAGGAAGGCGAGCGGGAGGCATCTGGAGCTGTGTGCACAGGCACTCAGATGCCTGGTAAATCACCCCAGCCAGGCTCCAAGAACCCTGACAGGCTCTAATTTCTCTCTCCTGGACAGATACAGGATAAAACTTGCTGCTTCACTTGGTTATCCCAATGCAAAGGGCTCTAAGCAATCCCTGAGTTAATCTGCAGGGATTTTCCTCGCTGTTGGCAATTGCAAATTCAGGAGAGGAGGGGATCTGAGCAGGAACTGCTGCTGAGGTTTCATCTCAAATATCCATTCCCTGAGCATGAATGTTTTGTGTCAGACCTGTAGGGGTTTTCCAGGTCGATCAGTGGGGTTTGCTGGCACTGGCACCAGCACCACTGGGGCTGTCAGCTCTGATCATGCACAGCTCGGGGCTCGCTGGTGACTGAGGACAGGCTTGGGCTCCATCCAGCCCAGATCCAGTTAATAAAGGAAATAAAACACTTCCCTACAAGCCAAACCCCCTTTTCTGGGTGCTGTTTGCTGGAAGGCTGCAATTCAGGACCAGAGCTGAGTGGGAGACCTGAAGGGTATCACTGCAAACCCCCCTGGGGGCTCCAGCCTTGTGTCTTGTAGGAAGCCAGCCCTTCCCATTCCCTGCTAAAGGGATTGCCTGCTGCTTGTGCATCCTGGCACATCCCTGGGGACACATGGACATGTCCCTGAAACAGAGAAGCTGTGGCTGCCCCTGGATCTCTGGAAGTGTCCACAGCCAGGCTGGACAGGGCTTGGAGCAGCCCCTTTTCCTTCCCCAGAAAGAGAGAGACAAGGAAAGATTCCTGGCATGGGAAAGAGAGGACTAGTTCACATAATCCTCATGGCAATTGGGATTTGGGCAGCCTGGGGAACCCTCTTCAGGAGAAGAGGATCCTGCAGGTCCCTCAAAGAGAAGGAGAAGGACTCCCTCTCTCTGCTCCCAGGCAGAATAGCATCTTTGAAACTGAGACCTGGAAAGACATAAGGAATTTCCTGTCATGCTGCTCCCATGCCATGCTCCCACAGTTTGGGGTTATCTATACTATCATCATCTTATTTCTAGTGATAAGTCTAATAAATCCCAATCAAAATTATGATTGGCAGAGTCTGAAATAAGTGAAGTTTCCCTTCCAGGCCAGGTTGGATGGGGCTTGGAGCAAGGTGGGACAGTGGGAGGTGTCCCTGCCCATGGCAGGGGTGGCACTGGGCGATCTTTAAGGTCCTTTCCAACCCAAAATAAGAAAAAACAACAAACAAGCAAAGTGCCAGGAGTTTCTACATCCATCTTTGCTTCCCTTTCCCCTGCTCTCCTGGCCCCTTTTAGCCTCACTCCTCTTGGCTCTGCTTTTCTCCTTCCAGCAGGAGGACTGGCCTGGAAGAGCATCAGGGCAAGTGGAAGGGGAGACACCTCTCCCTGGCAGAGGGGGGCTCCCAGGCCTCACTGCTGGGGCACATCCCGGGGCTGTGCGGTGGAGACCGAGCCTTTCCTGCTCCTCCTCCCGGGACTGGTGGCTGGGGAAGGCTGGAGCCAGCCCGGGATGGTGCCGGAGCCGGGCAGCGGGGGGAGCAGCGAGACCGGGACACGGGGACAGGAGCGGGAGGACGGAATGTCCCTGCCCGCCTGGGGAGAGATTCCCTGGGGCTCGGGGGGTGGGTTTGGGATTGGGGATGTCGTGGAGCTGGCTGGGATCCTGGCTGGGCACTGCTCCCTGGGGAACACCCAAAGGAGTCTCTGCAGGGGAAGATGTGCGCAGGGCTGGTGTGGGTGGGAGCAGGGTGCAAACGAGTCCTGCAGCACCCTTATTGGATCTGTGTGCTCCCAGCTCTCTGTAGCTCCTGAATCCCAGCCAGCCCCTCTCTGTCTCCACTATTTTTAAATCCATCTATTTCCGCTGGTCTCTCTGCTTTGGTGCAGCCTTTTCCACACTGACACTTCTGCAGCCCAGAAATCCGAAATATTCTCATTCTCCCAAGTGTTCAAGCACCAGCTGCACTGGGGACCAGGGGAGCTCAGGGACAGCAGTGCAGGGGCTCTGCTGTTTATTGTGGGTTTATGGCACTTTCTGAAGCATGGGAAACTCGTGGCCACAGCCACACAGAGCCACAAGTGTATTCCCAGTGCAGGATTCAGGGCGTGGGATTGGAGCTGGGACCAGAGACAGAAACCCTGGTGGCAGTCAGGGCTGGAGGAGATTTTTCACCCTGATCCCACCCTCAAGGACAGTGGTCCTGCTGCCCCAGGGATGCAGGGCTGGCACCAAGGCACACAGTTATCTGAAGCCAGAGCACTGGGATTTTCCAGCTAATGGGACAACACAGGTGATGAGGCCCTAAAGGACCTCTGGAGTGCACGGTGCCAGGAGCCCAGTGCTTCTCATGCCCACAAGGATTTGTTTGCACTGACTCTACACCAGCCCTGTGGTGCCCAAGATTCCTTTGGGTGTCCCCCACCCCCACCCTGCCCCACTTCATACCTGCTTCCACAGGGTGACCATGGACCTTCCTGCAAATGCCAAGGAAGTCAGGAAAGCTTCAGGCAGTGATGAATTGCTGGATTCATGGAATGTGGTGAATCAGAGACAGAGCCCAGAGTGGATTCATTGTGCATCCCACATTTGATGAACTTGCCTCCAGCAGATCCAATTATTCTATTAACTGGAATTAGGGAGAAAATCATAGTTAAATTGTTAATTCATCAAGACAAGCACCATCACAGTCACTGAAGATATTTCTGAATTTGGAGAGGTGGATTTGGAAAATGAAGACACCACAATGTGCAAATTGCATTTTCTCCATTATTTTGCATGCCCAGCACACAGTAGTTGTAGTTTCCAATGACAGTTTTGTCATTGGAAACTACAACAACCAGAACTGGGTATTCCACACCCAACAGAAACCCTTGGAAGTTCAGGATTTGAGTGCTTCCCTCCCACTAAACTGCAGCCATGACTGCATCCTGAACTGCTCAAAACTCAGGAGCTGCATTTGCTTCTCTGTGTTCAGCAGAGGAGCTTGAAATAATTCCCAACTGGATGGGGCTAAGCCAGATCCATGCAGGAGAGGAGGAGGGCAGCTGGAAGAGGCTTTGATTCACACATGTCTTTGTAACCACAGCATCCCCTGGGTCCCAAACCAGGAGTGATCCCAGGGGGATTCAGGTCTTGACGTCAAAGCCAACAGAGTCCAGAAGTGCAAATGGTTTCAAAGACTGAATCCGAGCTGTTTGTGCACGGCTGGGAAACATCCAGCACCTTCCTGAAGGGAATCAGGAGTGAAACAACGACCCTCATTCATCTAAACCTCCCACCCCACCTCTCCCAAGCACCTCTGCCCCAGGCTGAACAAGAGACCTTCTGTTCAAAGCCAAATTCAGCAGCTCTGATGCTTCCTCCAGTGTTGGGAACAGCCTGTCAGATCCAGGGACCTGCAGGAGATGTTCAGTGTGCTGAGTCCTGGGCCAGGAGCTTGGAGTGTGCAGAGAGAGGCAGCTCCTGCATCTCTTCCCACTATGGGAAGCACAGTTTGGGCATCCACATTGGAGAAAGGCATTAATCATGGTGCCACAGGCTACAAAAACACAAAGCAGAGCCTGTTCCTGCCTGGGGTTTACAGCAGAGTAACCAGGAGCAGGGAGAGAAGACAAGGATACAGAGGCTGCTCTGTAAATCCAGAGGACACTTTGGCCATGAGATCCATCTCTGCTGGATGAGATTTGAGCTGGGATAATCCCACACAGAGCAGCTCCACATCCTGGGGTCCCAGCCCTCAGCAGACAGTCTGTGCAGAGAGGGAGAAGATGCCTCTGGGACTCCCTATCAAGTCTTCAGCATCCTTGTGGAGAAGGAAAGCAGCACAAACCAGCCTGGCTCTGGTTCTGCCCCAAATTCACCTGCCATGCCTCAGTCTCCCCAGCTTTTAGAGGATAATCAGCCTTGCCCAACTTTCTAAAATCCTGGGACATCTGCAGATACAGCTCTGATGTGATGAGTCAGATCTGCCTTGTGTGACTCAGCTGGCAGATCCCATCCAACGGCCACGGAGCTTCCCTTGCTCCAGGATCCATATTTGCTGTCCTTACTGCCAAGTGCATGACTGTTCCCAAAACTAAACAAGCCTGTGAGTTTCTAAATGCATTTGGGAAAAAGCCTTTCTAGCTTCATTCTGAAATGGGAAACAGAGAAGAGCTCACTGCACCATCCACAACTTTCCGCCCTGCAAGTTACAAAAGACGGAAAACGGAAAACAGAGAGCTGGTTTTGCTTCTAAAATTAACATCCCTGAGGCAGGAATGTGGCTTTGCAACACCAGGAGCTGTGGCAGGACAGGGATGTGACCCTGGAAAAGTCTTTAATGTGTGGATACAGCCAGTGGCAGCTGGAATAAAATGTGAGTGGCTCTTTCTGAAGCTCCCAGGAGCGGGTGTCGCTCTGCAAGAATGCAGCGGGGTTGCATCATGTGGGCTCTTGAATCTTCCAGAAATCTGCCACTTCTTCCCTGCCAGATTTTCATATGGAATCTATACAGTAACTGGGAAAAACACACTGCAGTTTCCTGCTGGCATATTTGAAGCAGGCAGGAATATTCAGGTGAAGTAGGGTTTCATGTGGGGACACAGGGAAGATGTCACTTTTTTCCTAAGGGTCTCTGGCCTTGGAGATACATCCTGGAATACCTCCTGGCCTCTTGCAGACACATCCTAAATTTCCATGTTATGGGTTAAGCCCCCTGACCCAATCTGGACCTATGGCAAGGGACATTTGCCTCCTAGGTGGGTGCATTTTGTCATCCCAAGCAAAGCTGCAGCAGGTCAGATCTGGACATAAACAGCTTTGGTCCCACCAGATCAGCATAACATCCCCAGGGCTGGGCAACCATGGTCCTTGGAAACTAGGGAAGGATGAAAACTCTCTTCCTGTTTGGTTTTACACTAAGGCAGAGATTTTAGATTAGATCTTGGGAAGGAATATCTCCCTCTGAGGGTGGGCAGGCCCTGGCACAGGGTGCCCAGAGCAGCTGTGGCTGCCCCTGGATCCCTGGAAGGGTCCAAGGCCAGGATGGATGGGGCTTGGAGCAGCCTGGGATAGTGGAAGGTGTCCCTGCCCATGGCAGGGGTGGCACTGGATGGGCTTTAACATTACTTCCAACCCAAACCAGTCTGAGATCCTGTGATTCCTGCTGTATCTCTCTGGGCAGCTTTTCTGCTGCCTCTGCAAGAGCAGAATAGACAAAGAGGCTGCCAAGGCCCTTCCCAAGCATCCCTTTGCTCACACATCCTCAGCACGTGGCTGAGGAGGAGGAGTGCACACGCTATTTGTTCCTGCTGGGCCACTGCCCAGAGCTGAGCCCAGCGTGTCCTTCCTGGGATTTATCCCTCCCCTCCTCCTTTCCTGCCTTCAAACTTCTGCACCAACCCCCCCAAAGTCCCCAGGGCAGCAAACCCAGCAGCCCCAGCCCTGTCCTGCACTCAGCCCCCTCCTTCCTCTGCCATCAACAGTGGCAGTTTTAGGGCTTGGCTTGTTGGGAACCTGATTCCCAACAAGGAGAAGACTTTCAAGGACAGCAGTAGGACTGGGGAGACAGGCAGCTGTGTGACACACTGCACACACAGCACAGGCTGGGCCTCCCAGCCCTGAGCAGTGCTGTGCTGGAAGCAGAAGATTGGCTGCTGAGGATCCCTCTCCAAGCCAGGCTGGGGTTTAGGGGCGGCTCTGCTCCCTCAGCTGGCTCCAGAATCAACGGTTTCCTTTCACATCCCGGTTTCCTGAGGGGGGAGCGTGTGGGGCTGAGCCTCCTCTCAGCTTCCACCAAATGTGAAGGGCAGGCAGAGCTCAGACCTTTCACATTCCCATATGCTCCTGGAAAATGCCAGGAAGAGATGAGGGAGAGCTCATTGCAGCTTTTAACAAGAGAGGTGCCCCACCACAGCTCCACTCTGTGCAGAGCAGATCAAGCAGCTGGGCCTTGTCTGCTTGTATTCTGTAAGAAAGGGTGAAAACATGGAATTGGACATTCCTTGGTGACTGTTTCCAGTGAGGACACTGATGTGGCAGCATCACAAAGCCCTGGTGCTCTCACATCCTGCCCTTGAGATGGCCCCTGTGCCCGTGGGGCTGATGTGGCTGACAAACCAAGCACTTGCTTTCCCTTTTGGCTGCTTTTTGGGAGGATCCAGCCAGTCCCAGTCACTGTGAGGCAGAAGGGAGAGGGTGAGGAGTGCACATCACCAGTGCTCATCTTAGAATCACAGAGTTTAAGGTTGGAAAAGTCCTCTAGGTCCACTGAGTCCAAACATTAACCTGGAAAGGGCATCCTGGAGTCCTCTTGGCTTGCCATGACCCAAATCAGCACTGCTGGATCAGTGTAGGAACAGCTCAGGACCCCACAGCCCCGTGGCTCCTCCCCAGGGATTGCAACTCCCTGCTGCCACATCCACAAGGATTCCATCTCCTCCTGCCACAGCCCAGCTCCCAGGAAGGTGTGGGATGCAGGGGCTTGCAATCCAACCTGCCACCACCCGTGCTGGCCCTCTGCTGAGGCCACACAGATGTCATTCTTTCCACCCAAAAGCACCAGAGGAATTCCGCCCCCCTGCCTTGGCTGGAAACCCTGTGGATTTTGAACTTTTCTCTGGGAGTATTAAACAGGGATTACAAACTGGGATCAAGGGAATCTCTCTCTGCTGTGCCCTGTGGGAAAGCTGCAGCTGCAGCCTCTG
The DNA here is from genome assembly GCA_013397555.1 of Urocynchramus pylzowi. NCBI lineage: Eukaryota > Metazoa > Chordata > Aves > Passeriformes > Fringillidae > Urocynchramus > Urocynchramus pylzowi. The sequence continues at coordinate 19,486 of VZRH01008091.1, forward strand.
TAGCCTGTCCTCCCTGGTATGTGCACTGTGACATACCTGGATGATGCCATGGATGGGAATTTGCTCCACAGCAATCAGGTCTTTCCCTCTTCCTTTTCCTCCTCCAGCACACCTGCTGAGGAAGCAAAAGGAGATCAGTGCTTTGCAGAGGATCCAAAGAATTTGCCCCTTTAGGACATGTAAACCCAGTGAGTTCCCTGGAAGCCTGGAGCTGGCATGGCCAGCTCTGGGCACAGCAGGCTGGCACAGGAATCTGGCTCTCACTGCTGCACTCCAGACAGGCCAGGGCAGGGATCCACAGGATGCAGCCTTTCAGCTCCACTGCCATCCTTTGTGTGCTGTCTGCTCACACAAAGCTGGGCCCTCCCAGCTCCAGCCAGGCCAGAGCTGGGCATGGCTGAGAGCCAGAGAGGGAGAAGGGCTGGGATCCCACTCCAGAGCAGGGCACTGCTGCCAGCAAAGGCACGGCTCCACGGTGCCTGGGGCTGCATGAGCGAGCTCACAGTGCCAAAGGAGGGTGTGCAGGGAGGAAATTAAAGTGCTGATCCCAAACTTGTCCTTGAGCTGAGCCAGGAAGCAGAATTCCCCCAAAATCTTTGCATGTGAGGACCTGAAGGAGCAGGCAAGCCCTGACTAGCTCTAGAGCAGAGAGGGATCCAGGGAGAGCTCAGAGCCCCTTCCACTGCCTAAAGGGGGCTCCTGAAAAAGAGGGAGAGGGATTTTTCATAAGGGCAGAAAGGGACAGGACACAGGGAATGGCTTCCCACTGCCAGAGGGCTGGGTTAGAGGGGATATTGGGAAGGAATTGTTCCCTGTGTGAGTGGTGACACCCTGGCTCAGGTTGTCCAGAGCAGCTGTGGCTGTCCCTGGATCCACAGAAGTGCCCAAGGCCAGGTTGGATGGGGCTTGGAGCGTGGTGGGACAGTGAAAAGTGTTCCTGCCCATGGGGTGATTTTAAGGCTCCTCAGTGCTGGCTCCCAGCATCCCTGCCCTCCTCAGCCATGATCCTAGAAAGCAGAGATCCTGCAGCAGCACTGCCTCACAGCAGCACAGATGACAGGCTGTCTCCAGCACAGGAAAACAGGATGAGTCTCCTGGGTCACTGTAAGGTGAGACTGCAAAGCTGCTGGAGTTTATATTTAAAAAGTCCTGTCCAAAGAACACACAGTGTCTGCTTTCGTGGAAATAAACCACTCCTTCACTAGATAACCAAGTGAATTAGTAACACTGCTTGAAACAAGAAGCCAAACACCCAGGACAGCACCAAACTGGAAGTTTCATGGCTGGGCATGGATTGTTTCCCACAGAACTGGACTCCTGGTACCGTTGGATTTCACTGTTCTCCATCCCAGCAGCTCCTCCACACCCATTTCCAAGCACTGAAAACCAGCCTGGAAATCTCCCTCTGCTTTGTCTTGGGGGCTGTAGGATCACACCCAGTTCACAAAAACTTTGGGTGGATTTTAATTTAAGGCTCAGTGCATCTGCACTGCCCTAAACCCACAAAGCCAAGCCATGCTGGAAATAACTGCAGACAAAAGAATCTCGAGTTCTGCCCTGCGCAAGTGCGGTTTGGAGGGGAGGAGCCGGCCGGGAGGAGTGGATGTGTCCCTCTGGCAGCTGGAACCGCTCTTGACACGAGCAGGGAGGACGGAAGAGGGCAACTCCCAGTTTGGCTCCCCCTTCCCACTCCCCATCCCACCGCTGGAGGAGCTCCTACGTGGCACTGTGGGGGCTGGGAGCGCCTCTGCACAGCCTTGGAAATCACTGGAGAGCAGCAGGAATCCTCCCCAGCACTGCAGACCAGCCTGATTTCCAGAGTTTGGCCTTGGACAAAACTGTTCACAGTCAAGATGAAGCTGTTTGCTGACATTTGGGTAGAATTGAGGCATTTTCTGCATATTCACACCCTAAAACTCTGCAGGGGTTTTTTTGTGGATCTTACCAGGTTGTGTTAGAGAGACAGCAGGAATAGGTTGAAATATACACTTAAAAATCAGGAAATATCTGAAATATCTTTATGCTGGGCTGCCANTGTGGCTCTTGCCAGATTGTGTTGGAGAGACAGCAGGAATAGGTTGAAATATACACTTAAAAATCAGGAAATATCTGAAATATCTTTATGCTGGGCTGCCAGCCCTCAAACACAATTATTTGCATTCTACTCCAAATTCATGTTATTGAGGCAAAGCCCTTTCAAAGGACTGAAGCACAGAGCCCCCAGAGTGTCAAAGGATTTTGGTTCTGGGAGGCAGTGAAAGAAATCAAGATTAAAAGTTTAAGAGTTTATTTTAAATTTCACTCGGAAGGTGAAAAAATCTTACATGGGAAGTAATTACAGAGCAGGGTTTGAAGGTGGAGCAATTCAGAATTTGGCAGAGAAAAGGAGCTGATGGAAGCTGGTGGAAGTTTAAAGGAGCTTTTCTCATTTCTCAGCTGGCACATGTTGCTGGTACAGACCAGTAACATTTACCTTGGTACTGATGATTTGATATCAGCAAATTCATTATTAATGAAGCCAAAATTGTGCTATAAAAACTCTGGGACCCTGCTGTTATCATTTATGCAGACACAAAGCAAAGCTAACTGCACCAAAAGACACTAGTGTACTAAAATCTGTTGCTTAAGGTACTCCAAAGCTCTTTTTCCCACTGAATTCCTCCCTGAAGGGACTAGATTTCTAAACATCACTGAGCACCAGGTTTGTTGCAGCTGATGGAGACTTTTTTTTACAGGGAGGTCTCAAGGATCTCCCCTTGTTTGAGATGAAAAGTATCTACTCACATGGCATTATCTGAACAGGTCAGATGGAAGAAAAATGTCACTTTTTGATGCTATCTTCTAGAATAGGTGGGCTATGAAGGGGAATGGAATGGTGATCCCAAAGCAAGATGCTTCCAAGACAATAAGCAGAGTATTCAAAGCCAGAAGGAAAAATCAGATGCTGTTTGCTATTACAGCAACAGGAGGCTGAGATCTGCTGAGACTCCTGTCTTCAGAGGGAAGCAGAAAAGCTTGGCAGAGCCAAAATTAGGGGGGAAAATGAAATTAGTGTGATTAAAAGGGAGACAGAGACATCAATTAAAGAACCCAAGGATGCAGCATCCTTCTGCTGATGTAACCATCCATGAGGTGGGTGGTACCTCGAGTATCCCTACATCCCAGATTGCCATGAAAACAATCCTGTGCTAAAACATGACAGGGTTGGATCTGAGCTGCAACACTTGTGACTCAGCAGAAACTTCTCCATGGCACAGCTGCTCTGGGCACCCTGTGCCAGGGCCTGCCCACCCTCACAGCCAGGAATTCCTTCCCAATATCCCATCCACCCCTGCCCTCTGGCAGTGGGAGCCATTCCCTGTGTCCTGTCCTTCCATGCTTTGTCCCCAGTCCCTCTCCAGCTCTCCTGGAGCCCCTTTAGGCCCTGCCAGGGCTCTGAGCTCTCCCTGAAACTTTCTCTTCTCTCTTGGAGGTCACATTTCAGATTCACATTGCAGGTGTTCAACACTGGCTGAAGCCCTTTGCATCACCCCTGACTTCATATGGAGGGCGACAGCCCAGAAACAAAAAAATAAATATATCACTACCTGCCTTTGGTGCCAACAGCCATCCAGCTGCAGGAGATGCCAGGGGCAGGGAGAGGACGGAAATAAGATGGGCTGGAGCCCTGTAAAAAGGCAAAAGCAGAGTTTGGGCAGGGAATAGCTCCCCACGTTGCTGCTGGAGGCCTGGCTGGGCTCGGGCAGGGGACAGGCTGGGGACAGGCAGGGCAGGAGGAGGGAAGGCGCATCCCCCCTCCATCCCGACCCCCCTTCGGCGGCGCGGGGCCGGCATTCCCTGCCATTGGCGGCGGGCCGGGAGAGAGCCGGGACGGATCCTCCCCTTCCTCTCCCTCCCAAGCATTTTTGAGAGGGTTTTCCCAACTTTCCAGAAGTTTCTCCCCGGCCCCTTATATACCCCCTCCGCAGGACCGGGAGGTGCACAGGGAGCCGAGCAAAGCCGTGTCCCGACCCCGCAGGGAAGGGGGGGG
>VZRH01008091.1:23548-36747 GCA_013397555.1 Urocynchramus pylzowi
GTTCTTCGAATTTAAAAAAAAAAATTCTGGGAGGGGGTTATGGTAGGGGAGGGGGGGGTGAGTGGGGGGTAGGCGGCAAGGGGGTGGGTGGAAGTGGGCGATAGGGGTGCAGACTGTCCCACGAGCTGGCTCTGGGTTTTTGAGGAGAGGTATTTAAAAATCCCCCAATCGCCTCCAGTTTGCAAGAGGTGGTCACAGGGAAGCTGCGGGAAAAGCTTTCAGAGAATGACGAAAAAGAAAGGGGGGATAAGGGAAGCTTTAGCTCGGTGTGGGTGAAATCCTGCAGCCCTGCTCTGGCTCAGCCTGGGAGCCTGCAGGACCCTGGGCACCATCCCAGCGCAGGAATGAGAGCCCTCCCTGCAGCCTCCTGCCACAGCACGGCCCGACCCTCCTTCTGCCGCCTTAACCCAGTGTCACATCCCTCTGGTGACACGGAAATGGCCTTTTGCCTGCAGTCCTCTGCCCTGCAGTCCTGTTTCTCCTGGGAGAAACACAGCCCTCGGAGGAAATCACATCCCGCCAGGAAAGAGGGTCCCGGCAGCCCCAGGGAAGGCTGAGGAATGCCACGCTGGCACTGGGCGTCCCCTCGCTGTGGGAGCACAGGAGAGGATGTTGCTGGCTGTGCATTCCCCACATTCACTCCATTTTCACCACGGGTTCTGAATTCACCCATAATTGCTGCCATAATCCAAGAAAGGGCAAAATGTCTCCATCTCGGGCTGTGTGACTCAGCAGAGCCCAAATCTGTCACTCGGCCCTGAAGTAATGAACCTTTTTTTAAGCTGAGGATGAAGCAGTGCAGGCCACCCCCTGCTCACAAGAGAACTACTCCATGTATCTGTTTTCTTTCAGAAAGAAAAAGGCAAACGTTGACCTCACTATGAAACAGTTTCAAGGTATCCTTAGAAATAAACGGGAAATAGAAAACCAGAAGGAACCTCCTCAGACTTCCAATGCTTGTCACCCTGGCTGCACTTTTAAAAAGAGAAAGTGTCGAGGGCAGTTTTGAGCCTGTTGCACAAATCTTTGCCCTTGAGGCAGCCGGGAGGGCTCTTCCCTTTAACAGAAGCCTTGCTCCCATAAAGGATTTTAGGTTGTGATCGCCTCCCTCTCCGAGGCTACGTAATTCCCACTCTGGCAAAGGGTCCCTGGTGGAACTGCGCACTCTCTTAGCCTGGGGCTACGTGCTTCGTGCTTCCTCCCCTGTGTAATCCCAGCGGGCCCTTCGCTTCCTGCTGGGAATACTTTAACCCTGCTGCAGCCTTTCCCTGCCTCCCCATGGCAGGGACAGCCCCTGGGGCTGGGCAGGAGCAGGCTGGGAGGAGAGGACCACCAAGGAGCAGGACTGCAGCGTAGCGATGCGGCTCCTGTGGAGAAGGAAGTCCCCCAAGAGCTGGAGGGGGAATTAAAGGCCTGAGGAGCTGCCAGCAGGAAGGCTTGCTGAGTGAAGGCAAGAGGGAGGGGAGGTGTGGGGCCAGGGGGATGAGCCCCAAAGGGTTTCCAGGCACTTAGGACTGGTCAGTCTGCACATGTACCGGAGCTGGGGGCTCCGAGCCCTCAGAGCTGGGGCGGGTTCACCTAGGTGGGAGGAGATCCACCCACCCAAGGCACGAACTGAAGGCTCTGCTGGGGAAAGTGAGGCTCCCCCACGTCCCTCTGGCCCAGTACCCCCCCGGCAGGGCAGGACAGGCGAAGCAAAGCCGAACAGAGCTGATCAGACAGTGCAGGATCTTCTCCATGGCTGCCGCTGGCTTTGCTTGGTGGAAGCTCACGTGCTCCATCTAGTGCCAAGGAATCCGAGGATTTGGGGCCCAGGACAGTCCTTGCCATGCAGTGCCTGCAACAGCCCTTGGATCAAGGGGCAGCACAAACATTTTTCAGCTTTTCCTGATCAGGGCAGAGGTTTCTTCTGCTCTGGGGACAGAATCATGGAATGGTTGGGTTGGGAGGGACCTTAAAGACTTCCTTTTTCCCCACTTACCATGGGCAGCAGGGACACCTTCTCCCATCCCAGGCTGCTCCAAGCCCCATCCAACCTGGCCTTGGACACTTCTAGGGATCCAGGGGCAGCCAGTTTCTCTGGGCAACCTGTGCCAGGGCCTCAGCACCCTCACAGGGAAGAATTTCTTACTAACATCCAATCTAAACCTGTCTTCTTTCATTTTAAAGCCATTCCCCCTTGTCCTGTCAAGATCACATGAGAAATGCTTGTTGCTTACATTCCCCGACCCTTCCTTAAACCATCCACTGTACATTAACACTGCAATATAGGGAAACTGCTTAGGAAGGAAGCTTTCATTCCAAATGCACAGCTCTGCTTGCCAGGGTGCAGCCTGCACTGCTCAAGATGAATTGTTTCTCAGGGTGGACTTGGGACGGCTGCGCCCCAATGAAGCGTTGGGGCAATGTCACCGTCACTGGAGCAAGGAGTGGGTTTCTCTGGAAGAGCCCCTGGGATCTCTGGGGGAAGAGATCCAGGAAGGCTTTGGCTCATGCTGATGGTGAATTTTCTTGCCCAGCAGGTGCTGGGAGGCGCTGGGTGCTGCCGAAGCCATGTGGATTACCGTGGGGCTGGCCCTCCTGGGCCTCGCTGCGGCCGTGCCCTCGGAGGACAGGAAGCTGAGCGACAAGGCCACCACGCTGGCCGAGCGCAGCACCACGCTGGCCTTCAACCTCTACCACGCCATGGCCAAAGACAAGGACATGGAGAACATCCTGCTGTCCCCCGTGGTCGTGGCCTCGTCCCTGGGGCTCGTGTCGCTCGGGGGCAAGGCGGCGACGGCCTCGCAGGCCAAGGCGGTGCTGAGCGCGGACAAGCTGAACGATGAGTACGTGCACAGCGGGCTCTCCGAGCTCCTCAGCGAGGTCAGCAACAGCACCGCCCGCAATGTCACCTGGAAGATCGGCAGCCGCCTCTACGGCCCCGCCTCCATCACCTTCGCCGAGGACTTCGTCAAGAACAGCAAGAAGCACTACAACTACGAGCACTCCAAGATCAACTTCCGAGACAAGAGGAGCGCCCTCAAGTCCATCAACGAGTGGGCAGCACAGACCACGGATGGGAAACTCCCGGAGGTCACCAAAGATGTGGAGAAAACTGATGGGGCCCTGATTGTCAACGCCATGTTCTTCAAGCGTAAGTTCTACCTTCAGTTCTTGGTACAAGTGACCCAAAACCTGCCCTGAGCCAACACTCAGAATCACAGAATGGTTTGGGTTGGGAGGGGCCTTAAAGATCATCCAACGGCCCCAAGGGAAGGTGGACAAATCCTAGGTCCACTGGAGGCAGCTCTTTGTCAGTGGTTGGGAACTGTGCATGGACTTACTGCCCGTTCCCTTTTCTTACAAGCCGTGTTGCTCTCTCTCCTGTAGCTCACTGGGATGAGAAGTTCCACCATAAGATGGTGGACAACCGTGGCTTCATGGTGACCCGTTCCTACACCGTGGGCGTGCCCATGATGCACCGCACAGGTGAGTGGGAAACCTCCTGCCCCACACCAAGACCAGCTGGAGTGAGGATCATTGTTCTCCCTTACCCAGCTTTCCACCAGCTGCTTCCAAGATTGTTTTGCCTCACGAGAGAGAACAAAGCAGGGGAGTGTTTGTTCTACTGATTCAGTCTCCCTGTGAGCAGACAGAATTCATGTTTACTACGAGGTGCTTGGCTGTTGGGAACAAATCCTGGCTCATTACCCAAATGAGATTCATAGCCAACTCCAATAATGCTGGGCCACTTCCCAAAAGGGTGTCCAGACTCTCTTCCATTCCTGGTCAGGGAAAGTCCAGGCTGAATTCACTTTGCCTCTGCTCCACGCCTCACTGTTCCCTGCTTCTGGTTTCAAGGTCTCTACAATTACTACGATGATGAGGCAGAGAAGCTCCAGGTGGTAGAGATGCCACTGGCTCACAAGCTCTCCAGCATGATCTTCATCATGCCAAACCACGTGGAGCCTCTGGAGAGAGTGGAGAAACTGCTGAACAAGGAGCAGCTCAAGACGTGGACTGGCAAGATGAAGAAGAGATCAGTGGCCATCTCGCTGCCAAAAGTCGTCCTGGAAGTCAGCCATGACCTGCAGGTAAAGGAGGTCCTTAAACACTTGGGCCTTACAGTTCTTTGGGATGGGAGGAAAGACAGGGGGATGGTGGGTTATCCATGCCTGCTGCCCCTCTTCCCTCTGGCACTGTGTCATCTCCAGAAGGGTTGCTGACCTCTTGTCTCCTCCTAGAAACACCTGGGTGGTCTGGGCCTGACGGAAGCCATTGACAAAACCAAGGCTGACTTGTCCAAGATCTCTGGCAAGAAAGACCTGTACCTGTCCAACGTGTTCCACGCCGCGGCTCTGGAATGGGACACGGAAGGGAACCCCTACGACGCCGACATCTATGGCCGAGAGGAGATGAGGAACCCCAAACTCTTCTACGCTGACCACCCCTTCATCTTCATGATCAAGGACACTAAAACCAACTCCATCCTCTTCATCGGCAGGCTCGTGAGGCCCAAAGGCGACAAGATGCGCGATGAGTTGTAGTTGGGTTTGTTTTGGTTGGGTTTCTTTTTCCCAGAGCTTTGGTTTGTGTGTGTTTTTAGGGGGGCATTTTGACAAATGGGAAACACTATTTTGTATCCTTCTCGAACCATGGGTGCTATTCAGACCAGGGTGCATTGTGAGGAGAAACCAGCGTACGCTTTACCTCACCCCAAAATCCAGATTGCACAAACCCACCTCCAGAGAGGAGCAGGGGAGCCTGGCACCAGAGGGTCACTGGCAGTCAGCTGAGGTGGCCACGTTGAAGCTCCTCCCTGCACTGGTTAAGCCTCCTGCTCAGTTCCTTGCTGCTCCACCAGCCCTGCCAAGGCACCACCCTCCCATCCCGAACGCTTCCATCCCACCGCACGCTTAGCGCTGCCGCTTTTCTCCCGCTTGGGTGCCCTGTGGCGCTGCTCCAGAGCTGCTCCTGCTCCCCTCTTCTCTCTCCAGGGGTGTGTAACAGAGCTCCAAGGGCCAGCTGTGCAGCCCAGTCCCTGCAGGGCCCTGGAGCAGAGCAGGAGGCAGCACGGGAGAATGGAGATTGTAAGGAGTTGTGCCCTTCTGTCCTGCCTAACCCTGTGCTCTGCGCTCAAAGCTCCACAAGAGCTCCTCAGGGAGAGCCTCAAAGCCAAGAGCACCTTGGATCAACACTTCATGGAGAAATAAGGGGCTTCAGGATGTCAGGGAGAGCCCAAAGCACTGCTTGGGTTACTAGAAAAAGTAATCTGAAGTTCCTTCAACACTCCACCCCTTGGGATCACTGAGGGGCCAACACCTGTAATCAAACAGGCAGTTGTACCAGGCAGAGAACTCACTTCTCTTGGAAATGCTCTGCATCAGCCTGTCCTTCCCCAGGGAAGGGAAAGACTCCATTCCCACTGCCAGGGCTCTCCCAGTTTGGACCAGAACTGGTTCCAACCAGCTCCCTGTGGAGCTGACCCAAGGCACTCCTGGCTGGCTTCTCACAGGGAGGTGGGATCAGGTTCACCTTCACTTTCTTGCTTAATTAAACAAAGCTTTAAAGCCGCCATTACCTGACTTCCTAATTACGCTCTGCTGAAGCTCCATGGTACTTTACTCCCTGTCTGCTGACCTGGATAAGGGGACCCTGAAAAACAAAGGTATTTATAGTTATATTTATGTCTGATAACTAGCAGGTTTCACAGCCTGATCCAGGCTATTCCTAACTCCTCTTCAAGGGATATCATCAGGTCAGTACTATTTAAAGGAGCTGATGTTATCCCAGGAGCATTGCAGCGCTTGCCACGCACTGAGAGACACCACAAGGCAAACACTGAGATTATGGAAATGAGGAAAATCCATGCATCCCAATGGAATTGCCAGTTCCCTGAAACCAGCATGGAGCACCTACATGGCTTTGCTTTATGTCCCTGCCAATTTTCCCTGCTGCCATAGAAGCCCAATACTGCATATTCCCAGGTGCTGGGAGGCAGGAGGCAATGCCAGGGCTGTCCCCAAATGTGGGACACTTCCCGGTGATGCAGCGCACTGAACCCACACGCAGAACGTTCTGGAGGCTGGGCTGGGGGGTGGAAGGGGTGGGCAAGGCAAGAACACACTGTGGGATATTGTGAATAATTTGCATCATGTGGATGCAGGTGTCTGATGGCTTTTATTGTCTGTTCTTGTACCACACAGTGACAGTTGTGTAATTTTGCAATAAAATTTTTTTCAATGAATCCCTGGCAGCTGGAATCCCTTGTAGAGCAAAATAAACTTAGGGAGGTTCCTTGCAATCCTTAAGTCCAAGACAACCTAAAGTGGCAACTATGGACAAAAAATACTCCATGCACAAGGTGAATTCCTATAGCTCATCAATCATGAGAAAGGAACTCTCATAGCAGCTTTTCCCTTCACTGTTTTCTCCTGAAACTGCAAATATCCAACACCTTAAATGCTCCACAGGTAAAGGACCAACTGCCCTGTCCTGCTGGGCCATTCAGCAGAATAAAACTGAGCTGGCAGGCACAGGGACCAGCCTTCCTGACTCTCCAAGCCAAAGCTCCTCCAACTGGGATCCACTGTGGGGAAACAGAGGGGGAAAAATCTGCAGGCTAAAGATACCTTTCCCAGGTGGAAAATCCAGCACTGGCAGACCCTGCTAATCCATGTTCTCCCACTGCTGGAAAGGGATGAACCTTCTGCCACTCATTTACAAGCAAAACTAAAGGCACAGACATGTCCCCTTTTCCCTGGGCAAGCACACACATCCCTGTGGAGCTCCTCCCACACTGGAAAAGCACCACGTGCTTCCTGATTTTCACTAAACTGGAATTACTGAAGCCACCTGCAGCACCAACCAGAGCAGGAACACATCAACCTGGAACAGCAACATTGAAACTCAGTTAAAAGCTTTCCAGAGTTCCTGAGTTCATCCTACCCCCAGCTCATCCTCCAGGGCTTTTGTCCAAGGGAAGCACCCAAAAGTCACAGGGAACTGAATGAGCTCCCTCCTCTTTTGGAACTTCTTCAAACAGCCCAGAGTGGTGGTAACTCCAAGACACATGGAAAAGATATTCAGCTCACACTTGCAGCCACAGCTCCTCTGGGCACCCTGTGCCAGGGCCTCACCACCCCCACAGGGAACAATTCCTTCCCAATCTCCCATCCATCCCTGCCCTCTGGCAGTGGGAGCCACTCCCTGTGTCCTGTCCCTCCATCCCTTGTTCCCAGTCCCTCTCCAGCTCTCCTGGAGCCTTCTCTTCCCCATTACTTGCACAGCTCTTGACTCTACCAGGGATCAGCACTGTGAAATTAACAGGCTAATGGACAAGGCTGGAGAGCTTTGAATCAGGCTGGATTTCTCCCCCAGAAATCCAGCCCTCCCTGGGAGGCAGCAGGAAGGAGTTCTAACCATCACCATGTACCATACCACACAGTATGTTTAAGAATTTAGAGACAACATGCAAAACTGGGTGTGACTTTTATTGCTTCAGATCTTCCCACTTTTACAATTTCCTGCTCCTATGATCTGACAGAGCTGTGTTATCACATTTTATATTTTCAGATTATTTCCACATTCAGACTTATCTTAAAAATTATGTTGGCATTAGTCTAATATTTATATTAACTATTTAAATCTTTGCACTGAATGGTGCACACAGAAACCTGAAATCACTCACTGACATTTTAAGAAGGTACATCTTGTTTCTGAAACTCAACCAGACTAACAGGTGTGCCAGAAAAGCTGGGAACAGCAAGGCAAGGCTCCCTAGACAGACCAGTTCAAAATTCCAGTTCCTAAGCTGTCAGCCTAGTTCCTGCAGAGCAACCTCCTAAAAACAGAAATGTGGATGTGAAAGCTATTCCTCAACAGCAAAGCTTGCATGCAACAAACAGGCTTTGAATCTAAACTCCTTGATCCTGCACATACATTATCTCCTATGATGTGCCTCTCTCCCCATTCCTGCACCAGACTTCCACCAGATATTCCCACCTTGCAGGTTAGGAAAGGTTTGAAATCCAGAGTGCCACTTTTGCTCTCACCCCACAATTNTATGATGTGCCTCTCTCCCCATTCCTGCACCAGACTTCCACCAGATATTCCCACCTTGCAGGTTAGGAAAGGTTTGAAATCCAGAGTGCCACTTTTGCTCTCACCCCACAATTCCACACCCAAAGGTACCTGACCCTAACAAGAGCTGCACTGGCCTGGATACTGCCAAAAAAAGCTCCCCCTTCTGGAAGCACTGGATAAGGGACTGGGATGTAGGGAACACCACCACTACTCCATGGAGTGTCTGTTACTCATGACCCTCTAAACACAGGATTGCTGCTCCAGCTCTACCTATCACAGGTATCAGTGCTTTATTCCCACTTGGTTTGGATCAGGATCTGGTGAAGCTCACTCCAGCAGGAGAACACAGCAACAGAATTCCTTCCACACCAAAGGTGGGAGAAAGGTCTTCCTGGAGTACATCTTGAGAAAATAAAAAGAAAAAAAACACCTTCACAAACATTGCCTTTTGTGGTTTTATTAAGAGATGTTTTCAGGACAGACAAGCTTCTGGTTGCAGATGTTACAAACCCTACAACGAGAAACAAAACACTCAGTGAGCTGGGGGCAAACTCTTTTCCATAACCATCATCTTATCCCAAACAAAGAACCAAGCTTTCCAATTAAACTGCACTTCTCATTTCCTGCTTTTTGGCCAGTGATCCCCCTTTTTCCCATTGAGGCAGATCTTGCCAGACTCCTTGTAAGATTTCAAACTGTGATTACTTCCTGACAAAAGCAGCCTACAAACTGTTCTCATGTGGCTTCTAAGACTATCCCAGACTGGATCCTGGGGCAGGACAGGATGGATATATGAGAAATATATTCCCTGTGCTGCCAGCTGCACACTGGTAGCAGCTGGTACAACACCAGCACATCCAAGGAACCCAATCCAAGTCTCTCCAACTCTAATAATCCAAGGCCTATAAATCCATGCTGTGTAACACAACATGGAACAAGGCAGGTGGACAGATCCACCATCTCATCTCCAGAGGAGTGCTCTGAGCTGCTTTGCCACACGCCTTGAACCCTGTTCCCTTTGCCCAGTGCAATGCTCAAGCCCAACCCTGGTCCACAACACAGCAGCTTGTCTTCCCAAAATCCCAGCTTTGTGTTTTTGGTGGCCTGAAACCTTTCCTACACGGATCCTCAGCACAGCACCCTCCCACTGCTCCCAGGCACTCACCTCTCAGGCAGTGGGCACTGGCTGAGGCATGGCTGGCTGTTCTGGTTTGCCACCTTTCTGCTCTGAAATGGGGGTGGTGGGCAAAATCTCTTCTTTGGGTTCCACGATGCTGACGTGGTCTGGCAGAGGCTTTTTGGGGCCAATCTTTCCACTGGGGTCCCAAGGCAACATAATCTTTACTTTGATTCCCAGTACTCCTGCAGAGAGTGACAGGACAAGGGAGACACAAAACAGATCAAACACACATTCACAGGGATGAGCACCTGGGTTACAAAATATCTCTCTCCACAGAAGATCTGCTGACAACACTGTAACACACACACATGCTACAGCTTAAAATCTAATTACTGTGACTTTATATCAGTGTTGTAAATCCAAGCAACTTAAAGCTGGATATCCAAAGTTACTCAACTCATTGCCTTGGCTGGCTGCAGTTTTACCCTCAACTCATTTTGAGCCTGGTTTTAAACTGTCCTCTTCCTGAGATCATTTTTCTAGGAAATTCCACTTTTTTCTCTTTACATCCCTTCTCAGACAAATGCCTCTAAATCACCCAATGAGCAGGACACCCTGGCCAAGGCAGCCTTAGCACAGCACCACAGAACGTGGCACGGAGCAGGCTGCAATGACACGAGGATGTCCCTTCTGACTCGTCATCGCATCATCACTGAAGGGAAGGTGGGGAACAGCTCTGCCTGGGTTGGTACCCCTGCACCAGGGGCTCTGCAACTGATTAACCCACAGCCAGTTAAGACACAGAAATCATTTGTGTCTCACCAGGAGGGAGGGAGAACAAGTGGAAGCAGGTTTAGCTGGGAAGACTGTCTGACACTTCTAGCACCCCTGTTCTCTTTGCCCATCCTGAGGAGCCAGGAAAACCAGCATCCCAAGTGCCAAGGGCTCCTAAAGCCAGGCAACAGGCACTTCATCTGGAAGTTACCACCAGCCTCAGAGGCCCCAAGACACAGGTGAGAGTGTCTGGAGACTCTATAGCCACATTCCCAACTGGAAACATTCAAACCCCATCAGCAGAGAAGTGGATGACCTGATATAATCACACTGGCTGCTGAAGGCCCCTTGGCCTCCCACTCCCAAATGACTTCTACTTCAGATGTGCTCAAATCCCACAGTGAGAGCTCAGTTGCAAAAGCCCAAGAAAACAGGATTTTCAGAGTCTGAACCATCCACAGCAGCACAACTGAACTACTGTCAGACCAGAAGTTCATCAAAACCATGAGAGTTTCAACCCAAAGATGCCAGTCCTGCCAGTGGGAAATCTCCAACCCGCAGAGAGGACACCAGGGGCTGAGATTTTTCATCTGTGAAGCTCTGGAGAAGGAAGCTGACCAAGCTGCAAAGGATCTGCAGGCCAGGCACTCACCCTGCCGGAGCAGGACGTGGCGCACGGCTGTGTCCACGTAGTAATTGACCGGGTCCCCGCTGTGGATCATCAAGCCATCCACAAACTTCATGGATTTGGCCCGCTGACCTCGCAGTTTGCCGGACACAACGACCTCACAGCCCTTGGCCCCGCTCTCCATGATGAAGCGGAGGACACCGTAGCAGGCTCTGCAGGGAGAGGACAGCCAAGCATGAGCCCGCTCTGCCGCAGCCACAGGGCTCCCAGAGGAATTTTCCCACAATTCCAACCTCAGTTTTATGTGGCAGCAGAGCAGCTCCCATCCCCTCTCAGACAAATGCCTCTAGATCATTCACTGGTGACGGGAGGCTGCTGCTGGAGGGCCTCAGGCAGCCCCACAGAACGTGGCACAGCCGAGGCACCGCCAGCAGAGCCACCCGCTTCTGACTCGTCATCGTCTCATCACCGAGGGGACGTGAGAGCAGGGCCACTGCCACCTGAGCCACAGCACAGCCACAAGGCCTGAAATGCTGTCTGCTTCACTCCTCCACCCGTTTATTCCCAAAGGAACACATGCAGCTTTATGCCCCACAGACAACCTGCAACCAGACAGAACGCTCCAGAAGTAACTGTGAACAGAAGTTCCAGCGCAGCACTACCAGGTCAAACCTTCAAGCTGCAGAGGAGCTGTTTTTTGGGAACAGCACTGGAGTCCCACAGGTGCCCCAGGGGCAGGCTGCTGTACTCACCTGCGCACAGCCAGCCCTCCCAGGAGCTTGTAGCGCAGGGACTCGGCCTGGGCGATGGCACACAGGCCCCTCGTGGCCACCTTCTCGGCGTAGAGCTGCAAGAGAGGCACGCTCACAACAGGGCTCTTCTCCCAGCCACCACAGAAACACAGCATGCTGGGGCTTGGCAGCTTCAACCACTCCCACCCCTGCCATGGGCAGGGAGCTTTCCACTAGACTGGGTTGCTCCAGCCTGGCCTTGAACAATTCCAGGGACCCAGGGACAGCCACAGCTTCTCTGGGAATCCTGTGGCAGTTCCTCACCACCTTCACAGTGAATTTAACTTTCACTTCAGCAGAACCCAGGAGTTTCATTCTACTCTACTCCCTACATTCACTCCAGTTAATCCTTCCACCTTTACAGGCAGCAGCCTTATCCTACAATCCCTTTCCTATCTAATGTGATCCAGCAGCATTGGCCAAGCTGGAATAAATCAGCACCACCCCAGCACACACTTTCCCCTTCCCTCCCTGATTTGTTTCAGAGCAAGGAACAAGTAACAGGAGCAGCTTTCATGAAACAGGACTACAGAATCCTTTGGGTTGCAGGGACCCTTTAAACGACACCTAGTCCAACCTTCCCCTGAGAAAACACCCCTATCATTAAGGCTCAAAAATAACTGGTGTTCCATTTTACATTCTGTTTCTCAAAGATCCTTCTGCAGCAGAGCAGTTTCTTTGTAATTTATTTTGTATTTCAGTGCAGGAGCATTTTTGAGGCCAAGTAACAGAAAGCCCCAGTTATCCCAAAACCACCTTTCAGCTGACACCATCCTGCCCCCACAAATCCATGTGCACCACCCAGATCCTGAGGCAGTTTTACCTCTACGCTTCCCTCGGGGAATCCAAACCTCTTCTGCACCACAGCCGTCAGCTCCCGGATCCGGCGTCCCTTCTCTCCCAGGACATTCTGAGTTCTGAGGGAAAATGAGTACAGGACAACTGAGAAAAGTGTCCCCAGGAGCGAGACTGGAGCCATCCCAGAGAGCTTTCAGAGCATACCACCTCAGGAAGGCTGAGCTACCTGGTGGCAAGGATGATAATCTCAGTCCTGGTCGGTGTGACCCGGACTTCCACTCCGGAGTATCCATCCTCAGCCAGCTCCCGAGTCAGGAACTCGTTCAGCTCCGCTTTGAAGATGCCATCGGCGACAAACTTAAACACAAAGGGACAAAGTCAAGGTCTTGTCACATTCTGAACCTGAGAGCCATGCCATCAGCTTTCTCCTGCTCTGCAGCCTGACAGTCTCTCCTTCTCTGAGAGAAATCACAGAATTCTCTCAGTTGGAAGGGACCCACAAGGAACACCAAGTCCAGCTTTTACATGGACGGCCCAGGACCTGAACCCACAACCTTGACTTTGTCAGCACCGTGCTCTGCCCACCTCAGGGTGCGCGGAAAAACGGAACCCCCTTTCCTAAATTCCTCAGGAATAATCCGCTCCCAGCAGGAGCCTACAGCAACCACTGCCTGGCCCACAGGCACTGCTCCCGCTGGATCACAGCTCTCTGCTGCAATTCGGGAGCAATTTAAGGGGAATAACGAGCGGGGTGCCATCCCTTCCTTACCCAGCCCCACGGGACGCTGCTGCTGGCACTCCTGACGGCCCAAACCTCCCTCGCTCTCCAGACAGGCAGCGCCCGGTGCCCTCCCGGGGCAGCCACGACCCGCAAACCCTTCCCCGCGGAAAGCAAAGGGAAAGCCCCGCAATTCCCGGCCCCCAGCGCCGCTCCGCACCTCCGCGCGCGGCCATGAGGAAGCGCCCGCTCCATCCCGCCGCCATGTTCCCCGCCGGGCCCCGCGCCGCATCCGCCGCCATC
>VZRH01008092.1:1239-50263 GCA_013397555.1 Urocynchramus pylzowi
CTATGCAAGAAAAAAGTCCAGCTAAAAGCCACTCCAGTCATCTCCTCCATCTAGGATGCTTCTCATCTTCTGCTGACCTTTTTTTCACTTGCCCAAACTTTCTCTTCACTTGCTCATTTCCATCCATCTCTTTTCTCCTCAAATTAGAGAGGATCAGTGTTTCTGTAACTTCCATTGTCCAGGAACAACAAGGGGTTAAAATCTCAGCCGCTGTCTGCCAGAACATCTGACTCCCACAGCTGGATGGCCGGGCGGCTGGGCACCTTGCTCCTTGCCCTCCCCCTTCTCGGCCCGAGGTGCCAGCACAGATATCAAACTTCGAGCTGGCACAGACTGCCTCTGTCTCTCTCTGGGGGGGCTGCCCAAAGCATCCCTGGGTCCCTCAGCGTTCCTCCCCCCTTCCCGTGCAGGGCTCTGGCCTACCTCACCACCAGCTGCATGGCTTACCCCCTCCCCCACCCAGACGCAGCTGGGCAGGGGAGGAGAGATCCGATCACTCTTTCCCAGCTGGATCCAAAGAGAAAGTTTTCCTGGCAATGCTTCTGCTTTTAACCCCTGTGTGTGTTTTCAGAGGCGTATCCAGGTCCCTAGTGGCCACACCAGGTGCCAACATTCAAATCTGGCCACTGATTGGTTTGACCACTACTTTCCCAAAAACTCACCTCCACCACACCTATTCCTAACACTATGCTTTTATTGCTAGGAATATTTAAATTGGTTGGGGAATTAGTGTTTTATCCTGACATTTATTCTGCATCATCCAGTGCATCCTGCCAATCTGCAAACATTTACCTCAGGTATTGCTTTGCCTGGTGAGTATTGGGGCTCCTGGGTAAACCACATCCTTGCAAGTGTTTCTGTCACATGGATTTTTGCTTAAGATGGGCTGTCCTGCTTGCTGCAAGTTTGTGGTGTTTTTCCTTCCATTCCTTTCCTTGTGGGCTTTACCAGTGCAATCTGGTCCCAGTCCATCTGGTCCCACAGGTTTTCTGTGCTTGCCCACCAAACCTATTCATTGCTGAGCAGAGCCCTGTAACAAAATGTTTGATATTCCTCCCTGCTGCAAGGAGAAAGTTCCTTCAGTGAGCTGAATCTGGGAAACTTGTCCCTGAAAGGTTTCCTGTGCTGTTAGTTCACAGGGTGCTTGAACAAGGTCATGTCCCCTTTGTCCCCTTCATGGTGGAGCTATCCTAGAAAGAAGTGCTACTTAAAATCAAAGGACTTTATCTATGTAAATCTATTTTACTATTGCACATTAAGGAAGCAGTTAACTTTAAGTCGTCCTTCTACTTGGAAAGAGCTGCTGTTAAGCTTTTTTGACCTGTGGGCTTTTAGAAGTTTTAAGCACATATTAACAAAATGTGCTCTCAAGAGGAGTGCAAGTAACCTGCCTGTCACTGCAGGCTGACAGGGACCTGTCACTGAGTGACATTTCCTCTTGGGGAGGGGAGAAGCAGTCATTAACAAAGCCTTTCTCCTCCCTGAAGGAATCCTGCCAGCTGGCAGTGCTGTTCCAGCAATGGGAGGCTTTGGCAGGCAGCAGGGTGAGCTGTGGTTGTTGAAAAATAGGCTGAAGCAGCAGCAGCTGGCAGCTTGAAGAATCTCTGACAGTGTGATGATAACCTGTCTAGTACTGTCATCATTTGAGCTCAGCAGGACTAGAAAAAAATCCTGATGATCTAGGGGGGATATGGAAAAGCTGTGATTTTTTCCTACTTTATCAAGGAATGGTTGTTTTCTTACAGCATGAAGGATTGTTTTAGTATTTGCAGAAATAAAGCTGGAGCATCTATTTGACTGGCCTCTAAGGCTAACCAGACCTAAGTTTTACAGTTCCATTTTTAGTGGGAAAATAAAAATTAGTTTGAGCACCAAATTTCTTTCAGAAATCTTACTGCTACAGCAAACACCTTTTCCCTTTAAGAGGATGGAGTGGGTGTTGCCCCTCTCCCGTTTATTGAGTGACTTCAGCAGTTTGTTTCAGCTTGGTAAAGTGGGTAGGTGATCTGCAGTGTAACTGCCAGAAGAATAGATGAAATACTAAATGTCAGTGGATGATTTCCATGTACAGAGGCAGGCAGTGTTCCCCAGTGATAGGGAGATCTGGAGCTCTCAAGACACAGCAGGGACAATATTTCCCCATGAGCCCACTGCAGGGTGCCTAATTGCTGTTTAAAGGAGCACCTGAAGTGCCCAGCATTGCAGAAGCCAGTGTTTTAGTCTGGGCTGAAGGTCTTTTCTCCTGTCTCTGAGAGTGTTTGGCTGGCATTTTAGAGAGTAGCATTACTGACTGTCCAAATGAATTATTCCACACAGCCAGACTGAAGCTAAATAGGCCCCAGTTGTCCCTTCTGTAAAGGATTTGTGCTGAAATGAGGACTGCTATGGTGGTCATCGAGAGGTGAGGATGCCAGACAAACTCATTTCAGCATTTAATCTGGAGAGAAGACACAAATTTGTATTTAGATCTTGAAAAATAAATAAAGCCTATCTTTTTCTGGTGAGTGGAAAAGGTGCACCAGAGAGGTTGATATATCCATACACAGAGCACTGATATGTTTCTGAGGCTAATCCCAAGACAGGATATTGTCCTAAAAAAAAAAAAAAAAAAAAAGCATGTGTATGGCAGCTCTTATATCTCAAGAACCTTGACAATCTGCACAATGTATGGGCTGGAGTGAAAGACACACTTGGGAATCATGAGCACCTCTTGAATTCTGGAACAAAGCTTTGGATTTCAGCTCAGTCCAATGCTTTGCTCAGACAACCATTATTTCTCATTAGCAGGTATCTAAAATTGCTCTGGAAGCTGTCTTGTGCAAATGTAATAAAGTATATTCTGAGTATTTATACAGTGCCAAGTATTAATTAACATGAAAGATACCAGCAATTGACTGAGCCCTCTGCAAGTAATTTTATTAATGTTTAATCCTTATTAATGACATATTATAATTATTTGGGTACATGTTTTCCTAACACATTTAGCACTCTCAGGCCCCATCATTTCCTTCACAATAGAGATAAGCTAAACCTCAGGAATAAAGCTGAGCTCCAGTTTTCCAGCCTGCGGCTCAGCCTGCAAGCACTCCACTTAGAAGGAGCTGCTGTAAAGGGATGGCATAGAAACCATCCCTGGGGAACTTTTGAGTGCAGGTATGGAGTTGGCGCTGGGGAGGGAGGCCAGTGTTTTTCTAACAAAACCGAATCCTGTGTGAAGTTGTGTGCCTGACTCCTAGGAGCCCTTGAAAATCCCATCTGGGAAATCTGCCTCAGATTGTTTTTAGCCAGATTCGGTGATCCCAGCAACACACTTAATTAAAATTTGTGTGATGGAATGAAAGAATTCTTAGCACCTGATGAAAGCTGTGATTGTCTCTAGGGCTGCAGTCGTGGTACAGTAAATACCTGAGCTACAAGTCTGAGATACTGTGGCATACAAGCCAGGCTGCCATTGAATTATGTTTTCAAATGGCACAATTCCTTTTCTAGCCCCCCTCTTCCCCCCTAGTCCTGAGATGGAGAGATGGAAGGCTTCACTGAGGGCGTTATCAGCAACCTGGTGTGCTCTGAATGGTGGATGATAATAATGTGATGACCTTCCAGTGATAAGAGTTGCAAAGAAAAAAACCAAGGGGCAAAAAAGGTATTTTACACTTGCAAGGACAAAATGTACAAATCATATCAAAGATAAAGAAATACTCAGGTTTATGATGATGCTATTTTGTATGTGATATTATCACAAGATGCTGTAGCTACTTTATCTTGCATCTAATATACAGACTAGATGTGACAATTTAAAAAAAAATTCCAAATCAGAAGAGCTTGTAGGATTAATTTTGCTGTGGGCTTTCTTCTTTACTTGAATGAAAATAGTAAGGGCTAAATCAGAGTAGTGAACACTCTGTAGCCTATTTTCAGGTGGTGCCTTCCTGGTGTTTTTTTTTTTTTTTTTTTTTTAATCCTTCTTTGTTTTTGTTGCAGGGGCNNNTTTTTTTTTAATCCTTCTTGGTTGTTGATGCAGGAGCAGTGAATTTCAAGCTGTTATTAGCAATAAATGCTTTGAAAGTGTGCAGCTCTACAAATGCCTGTCCATCATTTCAGTTAATGATAAGAGTTGCAGACTGATAAAATAATGTTTTGGTTCTAGAATAATGGCTTGTTAATCTATGGAGTGAAAAGGAGTGGAGAAAAGAAATGAGCAATGATTTTGGTTCCTGAAGCAATATTTCATTGACTGGGGGAAAACCTAACCCTGCATAGCTGCAAAGTTTGCCAGTGCAAGCAAATAATTACTTTGCTTTCTGCCAAATATATTTTGATTTTCAATAATTACAGAAAACACATAAATGGTTCTTCTAGGAATTGTTTTTTTATTTTTTCCCATTGCTGTATTAGTTGAAAATATTTACTAATGGCTAAATATAATGAATATTACTTTTGACTGTCTTAATTTTCTTTAAATGGAGCTTGCTGAAGGCACTTTTAATTCATCCCAATTACTGTATCACACAGTTCCTGTAAAATTCATAATTCGACATGATGCTTTTTTGAGTGCCGAGCAAGAAGCTTGCTTTGCTAATAAGGTGTGATTTCCCCAGTCACCTTTTTAGTGACAAATATTTATCACCTGAAGTTCTGTAGAGCATGCAGCAGAAGAGTTAAAGGAGTTGATTTCAGTAATGCAGGGCAAAACCCTGATGGGAGGAACTCCTTGCCTGATACACCAAGTGTTGGCTTCTCAATGAAGAATATTAAGGGTGTAAAGCAGTGCATAGTAATCAAAATGAAATTAGCCTAACAACCTAAAATACTTAGAATAACAAATATCTCCAGCCACAAGAGGCTCGTTGTACTTAATTCAGAAATATTAAGCAGTTTTTATAACTGTACTTGGAACACATTGCAAAGAATGCATATGGAAATGAGAATTACACTCTTGCTAATCTACTGAATTGCAGAGTTAGAAGTGTACATGAATATCTAATATCTGGGGTTTTTTATTAAAAACTGCAGCCTTTTGCTGTCTTCAGCTGGAAATTATATTGACCACAAAATGGAGTAAGGCACCTAAGTCTGTCAATAAAAGCAAAATACATGATGAGGAGTATAACACAGCCTTTCCTTACAGTGCAATCCATTGCCTGCTGCTGCCTATGGGATGGTGTAAAAGGGAACTCAACAAACTGTGTTCAGTGTCACTGGACATGGGATTATGTGAAAAGAGAGCTTTGCTCTTCGATGGCTTGTAATTCTGCTAAGTTACCCTTTCAGTTGCTTGCCATAACAGGGAGGATGTTTCACCTGTGTAGTTTTCTGGAGCTAGTAGGCTAATTTTGCAAAAAAAAAAAAAACCAAAAACAAAACAAAACAAAAAAACCACATTGGTAAGTATGTGGTGATGACAAAGTGGTTTCTGTGCACAAGTTTGATAAAGAAAACATGTTCTTCCTATTAAATAAACAGACAAGGTTGGCTCAGTCTTCAGATCTACCAATTTTTTCTTTGTTCTAAAAGCTGGAAAAATAGCTTGACACTTGTAAAATAAGCATTAATATTCTCTTTTCTCATCTTTAGTGCATTTAGATGTCAAACTCTTCTCTTAGCATATAAATAGTCCCTGTGGATTGCATTGTAGTTTTTATGGGGGACTTTAAAAGGTATGGATTAACTATTCACTGTTCCCAGTTAAATCTGTTATGAGAATTAAAATAAGTCATTAGTAGCTATTCAGTGTGTAAAGCCAGGGAGAGATAAGATCTTCCTAATTAATTGATCATTGTACTGTCACTCTCAACACATGGGAATATCAAGTAAAAAAGGGGCATGATTTCTTTTTAGGGTACTCATTGGTAGAGTTGAGAATAAAAAACCCTCCTGGCTCCTCAAAAGGCTCATGGTGTTTACTGGACAATGTAGGCAGGGTCGATCTTACCCCATTCTGGCCACCCAGTCACCATTGTGGGAGTAAGATTTAGTGTTCTATGTCCTGAAATTCCTGATTGCACTGGATTTGTGTGAAATTGGAGTGAAGGAAAAGAACAATTTGGATATTTCAGTGGGAAAAATTAGATAAGATTCTTAGATCATGGCTTTTTATATAAATTAATTTTTTTAAATTTTTTTTTTTTTCCTACCCACGTAGTTTTTCCTCTGTTTGGCAGCACAGAGCACTGTGGCAGTCAGGGACAGATCTGAACTGACTCGCTGCTCCCCCAAATCCTGGGTCCCTGTCACAGCAGTCTCAGCTCTCCCATTTTGGGAGGAGGGGGCTCAATATAGAGCCTGTGTGCTGAAGAGCAGGGTTGGAGCTCTGAAAACAGCTCTATTCCAGAAATTCACATGCAAGTTTCCCCTAATGCCAGAGAATACACCAATCCTTGGAATTCCCAGGCTGCTTTGGAATCAGCAGCAGTACTTTGAGCAGAAGTGGGGACGGGTGCTCTCTCCACCAGTGCCAGGGTGAGGTGTGCTGCTGCTGTGTTAGGCAGGGGGGTCAGATGCAGGACAATAACACCCCCACCAAAAAATCTGAGCATTTTACTGAGCAAGAAGAGTCCCAAACCACTGTATGAACACAGACTATTCACAGTTTTAACTGGAAGCATACCAAATAATTAGATTTCTTTCACTTATTGGCTGCCAGCAATGCTCTGATCCTCCATAAATCATAAACCAATCAATTTAAAATACTTTTATTGTGTTAATCTGTCTCAAACAGGGGTTACCCTGGCAGAAGTTTATACAATGGCTTAAAATGGGAGCTGTGAATGCAGAAGAGGAGGACTGTTAAGAAAAGTAATTAACGTTATTGAAAATAGAATTTGTTCCTGTGAGGTAGGAGTGCTGATAGAACACATGAGCTCCAGTTAGGTTTTGTTGTGAGATAGATTACTTTTTTTTTTTTTAATAACACTGCAGGCAATTTGTGATGGAAAAGAGAAAATCACTGGAGTAGAGATTTTTTGGAGTATTTTATTTATAGTATCTTAGGAAAGATGCAGGGTGGGTTCTATGTGAAATAGCTGTTCTGCTGTACCCTTACAAAGTTATGGAAGAGAAAACTTCTGAACTGATGCTGAAATTAAACAATATCTGTTTGATGTTAGTCATTTCCAAAATGTCACATTGAAAATTTAGAATAACATATTAGCTTTGACATCTGAACTTTATTATTAAATTTGCTTTTCCCCCCATCTGACAATAGAATTTTCTTTATACTAAATAAAGACATTTTAAAGAAAAATGTATTTCTAAGCCTTAGGTCTCTTCAGGAGCCCTGAAAAGTATGGATGTACTTTGTCCTCAGTACGCATCCACAGATGTAGTAAATTCTATGTGAGATGCTTGTGTTATAAGTTCGGTTCATTAATTTTGGGACAATGGGGAGCTGTTTGTTATAAGGGGGGAAGGGGGTCTAGGATTGGGTGGGGACAGTGGATGGAAACAACGAAGGGCGATTGGACTAAAACATCAACCAATCATTTGACGCCCTGGGAGATTGATTGGTCCAGAATGATCCTTGTTAAGGGCCAATCAAAGCGCTAGGATTCGACCAATCAGCGCACGGATCCAAAACCCGCCAATCCTAGACCTCAGGGGGTTATAAAAAGGGGAGTTTTCACTCAGGCATGGTTATTTTGGTTCTGTGCGTGAAGGGGGCTTGCGGGAGGAAGAATCCAACGTGTAGTTAACACGTTGTTGGGGTTTTTGAGCTGTTATGTGGGGGCTCGGGCCTATCCTGGGCCCTCCGTTCCTTTCGGCTGCTTTTCAAAATAAATGAGAGCATTTTTTACCTTTCCTTGAGATCTGGCCTCGTTCATCCATAACACTTGTGTTCCTACATGAACTCCTTCAGCTGTGTGACAGAGCCACAGACACCTGTGAGTGTACAGTGGACTACCTTTGTTTTAAGAAGAGTAAACTCACCTTCTGCTGTTAGTAAAAGCTGGGTTTTTTTGTTTTGCCAGTTGCTTGTAGAGCTTTGCTGGGGAGTAGTGTGCTTTTTTTTGAGCACTTGCATTCTTGACTGGAATGTATTTTAATTCTTTAATTCTTTCTTTTCTAATTTTAACATTCTTCTGTCTTCCAGGGTTTTTCTGACTGTTTTGTATGTACAATAGTTGAATTATATGGGCAAGATAAGGATGCTGCTCATTGAAAAGTGTGACAGGCTGGCAGTAACCTGTCCAGATCTGTGCCTGATGGAGCAGATACTGTTTAGATGAATTGTGTTTTTAGTCTCTAAAAGCTTTTCAACACTAAACCAAAGCCCTTCGGTTGTTTTAACAATGATGTAGCTTGAGATCAAAATCCTTGTGCTTTTTCAGTAAACCATGGTCAACAGGAAGGCACTAGGATTACACAGGGGTTTCTGACTTTTGGAAGGATGGAACAAGCTGTGCTTGTTCCTTGAACTCTGTTTTCAGGTCTGTTCCCTCTCCCTTGCCGCCTGGCTGGGCAGGGACTGGTGTCCCTGGTGTCCCAGCACTGCTCTGGCTGGCAGGCACTGGTGTCCCTGGTGTCCCAGCACTGCTCTGGCTGGCAGGCACTGGTGTCCCTGGTGTCCCAGCACTGCTCTGGCTGGCAGGCACTGGTGTCCCTGGTGTCCCAGCACTGCTCTGGTGTCTGAGAACAGATTGCATGGAGGAGGTTATTCTCTCTGGCCACCCAAGGAACCTGCTCTGGGGGCACCTAGCTGAGGTTTTCGCACTGTCCCCTGGCAGAGGGTGCTCTCTGATCCTCAGTTCAGTTCTGTGTATACCCCAAGTAATTGATCCTCTAAGGCAGTGCTCGTGATTTTGGTGTGTAGGAAGGAGAGTGCCAAGAGAAGGCCAGGTCCATTTGGAGATGAGAAGCAGAGCAGGGATGATTTGCAACAAATGTTGCTGCTAGGGGATGTTTCCTGGTTTTGTGGGTTTATTTTCCCTGGAGATGCTCTATAGGGTACTGGAGGTGAAAGGGATTGCTGGGGTCTCTGCCAGCTCCTGGTTCTAAACCTGATGGCTGCAGACAGAACGGCCCAGGGCTGGCTGGGGGAGAGCTGCACACTCTCTTTGTGCTTTTGGACCCCAGGAAACCCAGTTGCTGACCTGTCCTGGGCAGCAGGAAGCTGCCAGCTGGTCCTGCCTGGAGCCTGGACACAGCTTGGTGACCAGCCAGAGACCCAGCTGGGGGTGGGCACTTTCTGAGGGCTGAGAATAGGGACAGGACATGGCCCCACTACAGGGACAGAATGGTTTGGAAAGGAGATCTAAAAGGCTTTTATAGGTGTTGGTTCAGGGGTAACTTGTGCTCTTTATTGTGTTTTTTATTGAAAAATCCTTAGCAGAGCTAATGTGGTTGCTGTCTGTGGGGGTGAGGGTAGCCCCACAGCTGCCGCAGCAGTGTCCGGATAGTTCAGCACTCATTAAGCACTGCCTGTCCGAGACCCAAGCAGCTCCCAGCGCGGTCCCCCTAGCAAGCTGTTCAGCTCTTTAGTGATTTCAGCTCTTTGGATTTCAGATCTTAGCTTGCTTGCTAGGGGCCGCAGAAACAGACACAAGGAAGAGAGAGGAGAAGCACCATTCGAAGTTCCACAGAGATCTTTTATTCGGGTCTTCTGTGAAGGGTTCCAGTGACAGCTCTTCCGACAAACTCGGCAAAAGTAGCTCTTTATATAGGGTTTAGGGGGATTGGAAATTGTCCAATAGTAAGAGTCAAAGGGAAAGTAGCCTATAGCCTTACAGATAGATAAGAGAGGGTCTGGACAGAAGAAGTTTCTTTTGTCCAGTCAGCATTTCCTATCTTAGGCTGCTGACTGCCAGAGAGGCCTTGCAAGCCCTGTGCCTGCTACACAGAGCCCTGCAAGTGATCACTAACTTGCCAATGCATCCTTTGACCCTTTTGAAATATATTTGTTTTCAGATCGGGCATAGTGGAAACCTACGGATTTCTGAGTTAAGGTTTTTTACTTGCCAAAGTAAAAAACTGGCAGAAGGACAGGGCTCTGAAGCCAAGATGTTTCTCCTGAAGATCTGAGGCCATTGGGTTTGTGATAAACCCATTCTCTTAATTGTTTGCATTCACCAAATCAAAGGTCTTTTTTCTGCTCTTGGATCCCATCAATGGATGGTACTCCTGGAAACCCCTGACGGTGGCTGGCTGAGGTTTCGTCCAGGATGGAGTTTTCAGCATGGGAATTGAATGGGATTTTGGACATAACAGCCCAAGTGTGTGAAACTCCCACTAAGAACTGGGAGGGGCAGTGCAAGGAGAGGAGGGTGGAGAATGAATCACAGGAGACAAACTTTGTGTCTCTTAACTCAGGGGCTGAGAGTGACTGATTGAAACAGAGATGGCAAATCTACAGTGGAGCTGTCACAACTTCTTTGCTGTCTACTGCACATCACCAAGGGTGGAATCTCCTTTAATGCAGATGGTGGGGGAGGAGAGAACTAGACTGGGCTCTTGTTTTGAATCAGAACTACAGGAAGCCATTTGTTGCTTGGAGAATTAATTTGGCCTGGTGAATGTCATATTAGCACATTCAGAGCACAAAATGCCCTTTTTGAAAATTTCTATTGATTTTTATGACAAATGAAATATTGTAGAGTGTGAACACTAATGTTATTCTTGTTCAGCAGAGATACTACAAAATTCTGTATAATTCTAGTGAGACAACTGCTACAAAGGGACTGATGGAGTCTTTTAAATGTGGAGGGACATGATGGCAAATCTCATATACGAGAGTTTCAGAGTGAAGATATTTCTGTTTGAGCAATCTAAGCCTGGGTGAGTCATACTGAATGCACACCAAATAATTCATCTCCTTTTCCCGGATTTTTATGACTGAGGCACAGGTGACATTCAGTGATTTCAGTGTGCATAATTCAAGCATCAGTTTTGTGGCATTTGTGTCCTTAGTGTTGATTAAGAACTCTGCCCTGCATAATTTTATGAAGCCCTTCTGGGAGTAGGTTATCATAGGTGTTATCTGAGAGGATCAGGGTCTATAACCTGTACGGCTACATGATGCACATTATGCACACACCATTCTACTTAGGCTTTTGTCCCTCTTCCTCACAACACCTTTTTTTGTGCAGTCCCTGAGGATATGAGGTCTGATTGAAGTTATTGGTGTTGCTGTATAAGCAACTGAAACTGCCTGGCTGAAACTAGTCACTGTTACAGGGAAATGTAATCCAGCAGAACCTGGCTGTTCTTGTTCTCTTGAGGAACTTAAACCCTTCCTCTTAAAGAAACTCACCTTCTCTAATCTCCTGCCTTTCAACGGTGTCTGGGTCTGGCAGTGACTCTGAGAAGTGGCAGATGTCAGAGGCTCAGAGTTTTGAGCAGGAGAGAGGGAATATGTAAGACCTATCTGAATTAATTGGCTTGAAATGTGAGACAACTGAAGAGTTCTACAAAGATCTGGGTTGGAAAGTGATGCTCAGAGAAAGTGTTGTTCCAAAGCCCTGTCATGGGCAGGGACACCTAAGGTTTGTGAAGGTTTTACTTAAATGGAAATACTGTGCTTCAAAATTGCAGCCACTGATGCAGACTTTACAGTGTCAGACTTTGGTGACTGTACATGATTGCATTAATCTTTGCCTACAATAAATTTATGAAAATATATGAAATGTCTGCATCTATCTTGTTGCCACCCCATGGCTCTCTGGAGATTGACATATAAATGCCCAGGAAAGATGGGAAGATCAGAAGGAGCATATTGCTGTAGTCTGCTGGGATGGTTTCCCAAGAAAACTTAATTATTTTACATAATCCTGTCAAAATGCCTCCTAAGGTAAAGTAGGAATGTAGTTAAAGTGATATTTTTGATGTCAGTCTCTCCCTATTTAAGCTCTCCTTGCCTTTTTGTATAGCTCTTGAGCTAACATCTACCCCATCTGTTTTTTGTCTCTGAGGTGTTGTTTACACTTACACAACTGCATTTTAATTTTGATGTCAGATCTTACTGGCAAGTGCTTATGTGTATAGAATAACTAGCCCTTCAAGAGGTGAATTGTAAGATATCAGAGATACTGCCAGAATAAATGCACCTGCAGTGAATTTTCCCACCTCCAGACTGTGATAAATGATGCCTCCTTCTAAATTTTTGATGCTAGGAGAAATCTTGAGGTTATATTAATTATGCCTTTTTTAAAAAGTACATTTCAAAGGCTGGATCTCTTGCCAGGAGATGTTTAGAATAAATAATACTTAGCCTTTTAGCAGTGCCTCATGACTGTCCTGGATGGAGATTAAAGAACTTTAAGTCTAAATACTCCCTTTACACCACCCCCTGCTGCCCCTCCCTGAGTGTAAAATCCCAGATTTGCTCTGGATGCAGTCTGGATTGAGACAAGCAGTCAAGAAATGTCAGATGCTCAGGATTCTTGTGGCACCTTGCAGCTGCCTTAGAGGAGCAGGATGTGCAATGCAGCCAGGAGACAGCTGTGCTATCTGTGCAGTGGCACCTCAGAAGGTATTCAGCCATCAAATGACATACTTCAGTGGCACTTAAATGCATCAGGCAACTACCTTGTTTTCCCATTTATTGATGATTTTTGTTTTCCTTTTGTGGAAAACCAGTTTAATACTCTTTTCTCTAAATGAAAAAAACATGTAAGATCTTTGTGTGTTGTTTGGGTTACCCAAGAAATGTACTTTACCCATAGCAGTTAATATGCTTTGCTTCTCTACCTGCAGCCAAGTAGGACAGAGGTGGTTGTACAGGGAGCTCCTTGAGAGCAGCATAAACTGCTTAATAAATTTAATTTGTCTGCAGAATTTGTGATTTATGGCTGTGTTGTTAGGAAGGCTCAAGAAGTATGATTCTGTGTTTGATTGACTTTGACAAATATGGCTGTATTCTGTCAGGGAGGTATAAACTGTACTTGCAGGAAATATGGATATGTAAAAACTGGGGAATTCATGTTGGGAAACATTCTTG
Organism: Urocynchramus pylzowi; assembly: GCA_013397555.1. Lineage (NCBI taxonomy): Eukaryota > Metazoa > Chordata > Aves > Passeriformes > Fringillidae > Urocynchramus > Urocynchramus pylzowi. The sequence goes on from VZRH01008092.1 coordinate 14,171, forward strand.
GCTGACCAAGAAAACTCCCTATACTATTTAAATTTCAATTTTGAAGTTATATTTTTTTAGCTTTTGGTTGAAGCATTGTAAACCAAGCAAGGTGGCAGTTGATTTGGAGGACAACATTGTGAGTTATGTTTCTGTTGGCAAAATGCAATTTCCTTGCAACAGGGAGATGCTTAAAAATGAATGAAGGCTGCTAAAAGTACTAGCTTTGCAGTCCCCCTTTGTTCATAAAAAAACAAAAATAGTATTGTGATTTGTGTTGGCAAAACATCAATTCAACAGACCAGTGTTTTGGAATATGAGTGTTTAGAGGTACATGGTATAGATCATATTCAAACAGCTTTGTGGTTTTGTTTGTTTGTTTGTTTTTTGTTTGTTTGTTTTTAAATTAAATTTTGGTTAATTTAAATATACTATTTCAAATCTCTGGCTTAAATATTGGAAGTAAGTGAAAAATGTTGTGTTTGCTTTTACAATTTCTTACATAATATCCAACAATGATGTTCTGTAATTGATCCCAATGTAAGCTTTATTAAGAATCCTCTGCATTACAGCAAAGCTGGTCAATAGCTAACCTGGAACATTTCTATGCTGTTTTTTTATACCAAGGACAAAGCATTAGAAATGTAGTCTGATCTAGCTGTTCTTAGACAGTAATACCTTTAAGCAGGGAGGGTATATTGTTTTTGTTTCCAATATTATGCCCATGAAGGTAAATAAGTCAGACCCTTTTTTAAAAAGAAGCCAGACAATAACCCCAGAACACCACACACCCAAAGACCCCACTGAAATAATGGTAAACTTCAAAGTATGAGCAGAAAAGCCCCTAACTATATGGATGAGATGAACTGGTAATTAAAAAGCTAACAAATTTGAGTTGAGAGGTGGATTAATAAGATAATAAACCACATCTCTTAAATTTTATGTGTTACAATTTATTTTACTTATAAATAAAAGTACACTTAAGATCTAAAGAGAGTATCAAGACCATTCTTTGGCAGTTTTGGTGCATTAATCCTGAAACTGCGGAAGGAGGCAGAGTTTCAGGTCTCATCCCTGAAATACACCTGGTGACCTAAAGTAGTGCATTTTCATAGTTCCCTACCATTTGTAAAAAATTTATTTCTCTGTTCATGAAATTTGAACTGGGTTTTATCTCTGGGTACTTAATTCCTTACTGGATGGAAATGCAGCTGCCCATGCATGGTTAAATATGCTTTGAAAGCTAATTGTTGTCCTAAGCATTTTTCTTAACAGACACCTTAGAAAATCCAAATATCCAAAATTAAAATTGCATGGACTTAAGCAGGGTACCAGTGAAGGCTCTGCTGATAACCAGATTTGTGTGGGACTAAATGAGGCTGTTCAATAGGGGGGCTTTGTAATGTGGGTGCACTTGTGTTTTATTGAGTGTCCCTGCAGCTGGAAATTATTTTAATGCTCTGTGTAAACAGTCTGATCTGACATTGATTCATCTTTATGTTGTTTTAGGAAAGTACATGAGGACTGAGAACTTGCAGGCCTGTTGTATGTCTGCAGGGTTGTTCCAGGCTGGAGAAGGGTTGGATCTCTTCTTCCCATCCATCCCCACAGGACACGTGCCCAAGGTCAGAGCCCACAGCTCCTGGGAGCCCACACCTTTTATTCTTTATAAAGCTATTTCAACTTTTAGCTCTGCACTGAAATTTAAAAGCAGGGACTTTAGCAGATCTATGTGCAATTAGGACTGGGTGATTTTTTTTCTGGAGAAGAAATTTGCTGAATTTTTTGAGGGGACAGATCTCTTAAACTTGGGTTGCATCTTTTTCAGACATAATCTGGTATTCCTTAAGTGGCAGAAAACTTTTCAGGAATGTTGGTTGTTAAACTTTTGAAATGGGTATTTGCAATTAGGCTATTCTTAAACTTCTGGTCCTCAAAACTCCTTCAGAGGTTGATCTGAAAATGGAATTTACATTTGTATTCCTTTAAAAAGCCTTAACGTTCTACTTTTTGCATGAGTCAAATGAAGTTCTAATGCATATTTTGGTTCTGTTACCAAACCATTATATACATTATTCATGCAGATCTACATCTCCAGATAATTATAAGGAACATCCTGAGTAACATCAGAGGTTTTTATACTGGTGTAGGGAAGTGACTCAAGCAGCAAGAAAAGCTCCTCATGTTTCAGCCTGTGGAGATTGGTACCCTAGGAAGGGCTTGCAGGAAGCCAAACCAAAGAAGAAACTGTTGTAAGTGAACTTTGTTGAAAAAGGAAATTTCTGTTCTTCCAGAAGAATCTGCCTTTGTAGGTCCACTCTCAGATTTTGTCATTGAAACTCCAGATAAGATCTGAATGTTCTTAGGTACAGCAGATTCAAACTGATAAATGTAAATTAAAGGTTGAAAAAACTGTTAAAAATACTTAAGGGAGAATGTGGAAGGGAAAATAGAAGCAAAAGGGGAGAGTCTTTCAGTGGTGGGTGGTACAAGCAACAATTTTTGTTTCTAGGAAAGGAATAGTTGTAAGCAAAATTTTTGAAATGTGTGTAACTTTTAATAAGGATGCATAAAACCTAAAAGCTCTTGGGAAACATCAGTTCTATAAGTAGAGAGACTTAATTAAAGTCCATTTATATGGCTTTGTTGGAAAAAAAACCTAGGCAAGCCTAGCGCTTTGTCCTGAGATTATAAATTTGGATATAATTGCATTAATTTAACTTCCCAATACTGTTTAAAGATACCTGATTTAGAAATCCACAGTGCTTTGATTCTGAAGCACATGGATAAGAATGGGCAAACTGAGAAATCTCCACGGCAGATGCCAATAGGACATCATTTGCTTTGTCCAGAGTTCTGTGGGAGGTGTTCCAGGACCTGAGGATGGATGTTTATTCAGTGATCACAAAATAACTTAAACGTTTAATATTGTTTGGATGTGACAGGTGAGTTGTGCTAAATAAAGCCTGATTTTTGTCACATGTGCAGTCTGAGACATGGGCTGTGAGAGATGTTGAATAAAATGTATATCCTGGGGGAAAAAAATCCAGTAGGGACTCTTGGAAGGGGAATATCCAGGACAATCAAAAGAAGTGTGGTACACCAGAGCACCAGTGTGTACTGACACTCTGGGCAGTAATGAGCAGAAATTTGGGGAACAAGAGGCAAACATCTGTTGCAGGTAGTTCTGGAGACTTTTTAAATGGAAGTTGCAAAATTCTAGGGTTTGTACAAAATCATAAAATGCTTCAGAGGTTTCAGAATGTGTCTTCAAGTGAAAAACATATGAATTCATTCCACTTATTGTATAAGAAGAAGACTGAAAAGTTGATTGATTAAAAGGCATTCATGGGGATAAAATACTGGGTGTTAAAAAGGCTCTGAAAGTTAGTATGGAGATACACAATGTTTGTAACTGAGTGTGGAAAGGGAGCTGAAACCAGAGTCAACCAAATCTACATTAGATGGAAAGGAAAATACTTTTCTATCCATGAAAGAGGCATCATAGGAGGTAAAAAAGCAGGGCACTTCTTTATTTTTTTCACTTGTATTGCTAAAACAGGACTAAGTAACTTTTCTGGGAGAGATTTTAATAAAACATGAGTTCTGATAATGGTAGCAAAACTCAATTGGCAGCTCTTTTTTTAATGGAATGGGAGCTAACCCACACAAAGGATGGCCATGTGCTCTCCAGGTCAGCAGGACTTGTTGGATGAATTGAAACTCTTTCCATTCTCATAATGTTCTGGTCTTTAGCTGAAGTAGTAAATAGCAATCAGGTGTTGATCTAATAAAAATATTTACCCAGGGTTAGCCAAGTCTATTAATGCAGAATGTCTGCAGAACCTGCTAGTCTGCTCTATTTGTCCAGTTTGGACCAGAATTTTTCTCTTTCAGCAGCTTAGATCCTCTGCAACATTCAGATTAATGATTCATGATTAATTTTCATACCCTCTCAGCCTCTGACCAGGTGTTACCTTGCTCCTCTTGATCAAAATCCTGCCTGGGTTGACCTTTATGCATCTCCTACCCTCTGTGGAGTTACCTGCTGTTCTTCATTTGGAGCTGTATAACTTTGCTGGTCAGTATTTCTATTCCTGTCGGCAGACTTTTAATTACACCTTTGATCCCTCAGCCTTCCCAGCTGGGTGCCTGGTCTCTGTGGCTCAGATCTGCATTGTTTTGCCCTTTTGCTCTTCCAGCTCATCAGTTTGCTCCTGTCCAGTGGCCTCTGTGGGTGGCTTTGCTGAGCATCTTCAGCAGAGTCCTTTGTTGCGCTATCCAGGCATGTCCCTCCTGCCAGCAATCAAGTGTTTGGGTTAGAAGGTATTTTATAATAATATTTTAGGTTTTTTTTTTTCCTCCTAATAACCCTCTGATTTACCTGCTAGCATTTCTGTCCTGCTGCTCCTGGTCTGTAAATGCTGTTTGAGTCAATTCTTTTGTGCATCATCAGTATTACAAAGCCTCTTGTCCACACCAAACTTTTCAGGAGCTGCTGGTACCTACATAAACACAAATCCCAGATACAGCTACACCTTTGTGCCACAAAGGCCACTGAGATTCCTTTTACCAACAGAGTGCATGTTTTAATCCATCCTCTTTTGTAAACACTTTAGGCACTAAACTTACTGCTGTATCCAGAACACCTGATTCTTCAGATTCATTTGACTGCAGCCTTGTCAGTTGTGGGTGTGGGTGTGAATGTACCTTGTTGTGGGTGTTAATGTGGATCCTCAAGTGCATGAGTCAGTCTCCTGAAGCCCCAGTTCAGAAACTGATGTGTTTTACACTGAAGTAATGGATTGCTCTGTGTAATTTTGTATGCATGTATTAAAGCTGTTGTGAGGAGGGACACGTGGGCAAACTGAAGCACCAAGTTTCTTCCCAGCTGTGACTGGTTTGCTACTAGAATTAATAAGTTCCTTTGCTCATTCTGGTTTCAATTTACTTCACTAATGACATAGCTTGGATGGAAAATCAATGGATAATTAGCAAGTTTACTGATAACTGCAGCACATTAATTATTTGTAATTGTAATACTGCTGCTGCCATGTGCACTCTGGGCAAAACCCACATAGAAAGAAGGTTCCCTATGTCACCAGGTATATTGGATGACTTTGTTTCTTTGGTTTTGTTGTTGTTGGCTTTTTGGTGTTTTTTGTTTGTTTGGGGTTTGGTTTTTTTGTTGTTGTTGTGTTTTTTGGGTTTTTTTTAATCCCGTCTGTGGTGCTTTGGCAGTACTTTCAACACTGGCAGTCAGGCTGAATCCAGGAGTTTTGAATGACGAAACTTTGGCTTAATGTCTTCAGTAAACATGCTTGAGCCCCAAGGATTTTTTGTTATGCAGTTGAAATTTCGGTTACTTTCTGACAGCTTGCAATTGTTTCAAGTAAGTTTTTTCTGGTTTCAGAGAAGACTGTGACTGACTTGGAACTCCTACCAAATCTGGCAGAACCTTGCTGGGAGGTAAAGCTCACTTCTCTTTACAATGTGCAAAGCTCTGTGTTTTCTTACCTGAATTTAAAGAGAGGTCTTTGGTCTTATTCCCCTATCTAAGAATGCTTGTCTGTCTTTACTGGGTCACTAACAAATACTGTCAATACTAGAAAACAGATTAAACTAAATGAAGCACCACCAATACTTAGGCTTAGCTTATTATGGTGATTTTTTGTTTACTAATTGCTAATATTTCTACAAAACACTTGTGATGGGTATTTCTGTGGCCAGAGAAATATCTCTGTTGAGAGACAGGATATGCTCAGGAGCCTGTCTGCTGAAATTATGTAATAATAGCCTTTATCAGCTTTTCTACAGGTTGGCATTTGTATCCAATATTTAATGTTAGGATTTTATAGAAATAGGCATTATAAATTTTTTCAAGTTGTCTCATTTTATTGCTAAAGCAGGTAGGGTTAAATCTGTGAAGGGTATGTGGGAGAACGTGAGCAAAAGCATTTGCCAGCCTGATGAGCTCATTTTCTGTTAGTTTGCTTCCTTTCATTTGCTATGAAAGTGGTGTAAAGTGGAAAGGAATCAGATCCATTTAGGGAAACCAAATACATTCTTCATGTTGGCCTATGGGACAAAGGAATCATTTTCCTCGAGCAGAGAGAAAGCTCTAAAGTTCTATCAAGTCCTACACTAAGAATTTAGAGCATTCTTGTTCATCTGTCCTACTTTTGCTTGACAGATGATTTTGGCTTCATGTGCTTGTAACAGAAATTTGATGTTGTTAATTTTATAATATCGTTGGTATGCAAAATGGCACACACTGTTTGATTTGTAAATGGCTGCTTTAAAGTGGATGATCTTGAATATTAATGAAGCATGCTTTCAAACAAATTGCCATTTTCTTCTTTTCCTGTCCCTTTTCTTGATGTAGGTGCAAAGGGTTTGATAGTATGGAAATTATGAAAATAAGCAAATTCATTTCATCAGGTGAACCATTAATTATTAATTAACTATTTGAAAAGCAACATCTCAGCTCTGTTTGTGTATATATACAGTGTCGTTCACCATCCACTCTATTTAATGTTCTCTGTCTTGGTTTCATTATTAATTTTTATCATAACGTAGTCAAAAGACTGTGGTTCCCTTCATCAGATGCTTTTGAACTGATAAGAACATTACTCCTCCTGTTCTAACTACATGGGTGTTTTGAGTGATATATTGTGTGCAGTGCAAGCCTTTTATCAAAGCAGGATACAGCACAACTTTACAGCTAAATTTAAGTTGCCTTCGTACTTAAACTGAACATTCAGCTCATCATGTGCACCCTGTTCTGTAGAGCAGATTTGTTTCATTCCACATTGATTTATATTCTCAGAAATCTGTATTCCAACCCTGAAGAAGAGATTAGAAATTGCATTGCAATGAACTTCTTCAAAAAGGCCAAGTTCTGTCATGTAATGAAGTAAAAGAAAAATATGAAGTAGAACTTGTTTAAAAGCAAATTATGAAAGAGTCGTGAAGGTTATCCTGTCATTACTAATAATAAGGTATAAAAATGAAAAAATCCGCACAGCAAATGGCTTTCAACTCCTGGATGGGTTTCAAGTAGACTGTCCTAGGCAGAACCAGTGTTGCTTTGACTGTAAGTCCAGGTGTGAGATCTAATGTTAGGATGTTATTCTGAGAACCTTTGTCAGCTGGTTGGCTTTGCTTGGGGCACTAAAAGTATTATGTACTTACTAGTGCATATAAGACTTATGGATGTGAGTTTTCTGACTCTTGCTGGACTTCCAACATTATTATTTTGACCTCATCTCACAGAATATAAAGCAGAACCTGGGGGTTCTGAGTGTCATGCATTTAGATGCAATTGAAGATCAAGAATGTCTGAGTAAGTGATGTTGAAAAATTATTATCGAACATCCAGTCAGTTAGACAATGGAATCATACGCTGTACTAAGCAGGAGGAGGGGAGGCCCTTATCAGCAAAAGCTGTGCAGCTTTCAGAGAACAGATGCCCGAAGACAAAGTTGATAATAAAATCAGAAGCATCCCAATCTATATAATTTATTCACTTTACTAAGCTCTTGATCCAATTTGCCATATGCTATGGGATATAAATTTTGAGTATATGTTCTGTTTTCTCTTATGTGCTTATCATTACACAAAAAAGTGAAAAACTTCACCAGGAGAATGTTAAGGATCTGGTGGGAGCAAGGACATTCCAGAGGTTCCTCCTTTGGTTGTAACATGGGCCACTGAGTCTGAGTTGGGCAGCTTGGGTTGGTAGTGTGTGGACTGTGAATGGTCAATAATTTGCCAGTAAGCTGCACTCTCTCAACCCTGAGAGCAGCAAAGGGAAAAGGAGGCTGGGATCTGAAATGATGATTTGCTTTTCCTGGTGAAAGCTCTGTGGGGAAGTCAGAGAAAATTGGCTGCCACTGTTTTCCCCTGGGCTTGCCTGTGTGTGAGGGTGTGCAGTGGTTCTGGCTCTGTGGGACTGCGGTGGGGAGGGGGCAGAGCTGATGCACCCACTGAGCTCTAGAGGGAAGTTTGTGGCCATAAATAAACATTCTTGACATAGGAAGTCTGGAATCATAGGAGTAGTAGGAGTTTTGGATAGTATCCTGTTCTGTCAGCTGAGTTAGCCTGCACTTGCTAGACCTCTGTAAATCTGTGCTCTATCCAGATGTGCCCTGCTTCACTGCCAGGGATGTTTCTCATCTGCAAATAAATATTTCTAGATTGCAATTCTCCAAATGCTAACTGGGGTCAGCAGAGTTGCTTTGTGTTTCATGTCCTGGAGGGACTTGCCTGTCATGGGATTTTTGGAATATGGGAAAATCATGTAGGAATGGCAGGGAGCTAGAAGCTAATAGTGAAACATGTTTATTTTCGAAGAAGAACACTCAAAGTCAGACACTCTAGAGATGTGTTCAGAATGTATAATTCAGCAAACACTAAGGAATAAGACTTGAAATATGAAGAAACAAAGCCTGCAGTTAAGTTAAATATCCAATTAAGCTATCTGCTTGGCTGCAAAACATCATCCTGACAGACAATTTGTTCTAGGCAAGTCAAACATTTCAGCTATGAATTTATACAGGGCAATTAAAGAAACTGATATATATTTGATGTGAAGAAGTGGTAAATTGGAAAGCTTCAGAATTAATATAGAAGTTTAGACTGTGTGGACTTCCCTGAAGTCTTGTCACAGTATGGGGAAGGAAGTAGTGATTTTCTAGATGACCCTGTAGTACTATTATTCTCTGTAGAATGTCTCCAGCAGGACAGTGCTACTGATTTCTGATTAATACTGGAGGTACTGAACGCCAACTCGGTTTTAATAGCCAGACACAAAAGAAGCATGCACAAGGTTACAGATAATATGTGGAATAGACTTGCAAATTGTTTTGCTAAAGTGGAATAATGAAGAATCTTGCCTGAAATATTTGCTTTGTTGCTGTATCCTGGGAAGGGGCTCTCCCCATGACTGTAGGATTGCTTCTGGCTCTCAGATGTGTCTCTCATTTGGTGGCTGGACCCTGGCTGGCACTGCTGAAGTCACCAGCAGCATCTCCCCCTGCAGCAGGGCCAGCACGGGGCTTCCCAGCAGTGTGGTGCAGTTTGGGTTTTGCCTTCCCAAGGCTGATTATCTGTGGCTGGCCCCAGGCTGGGCTGCTTCTGCCCAAAGGAGAAGAGCAAAGAGAAAGATTGTGCTGAGGGAGGCATCCCAGAGCTCACTCTGAACCTCCAGCTGCTTCTAAAGGAAGCAGGAACATGGAACAATTGAAGGAATGAGAAATTGACAGCATCTGTTTCTATAGGACTTACTTCAAAAACTTGGAACTTACCAAGTGTTCAGCCTGAATGCATGTGTTACTACTGTCTCATTTGCCTGCTAAGTTGTACAGAATGCTCCTAACTTTCTCTTGAAAAAATGTCCGTTATTAATTTTTATGAGATTACTGTTTATATGAGGATTCTGACATAGAGCTGAGAGCCTATTGGTGCTTTTAAGTATTCTTTTTTTCTGCTTAATTTGTCTCCTCTTTTGCTTAAGAAACTGTTCTCAATTCCTCAACTTCTAGTGAATTAAAATTTGCACATATGGGAAATCCAGGGCATGGCCTCCCTGTCTAAGCTGTAAAATAGATGGTACAGCATTATTCATAGTACATAAATAACTGGGCTTCCTCTTTCTTCCCCACTGCCCCTACTTTTGACTCCATGGGCTTTACTTTAACCAGCCTAAGGATGTGTTCCATTCCTTATCCCTGCAATGCCAGAAACACTGAGAACCTGGAAAAGGCTGTGATATTTCTATAGCCAATGTTAATCTTATTGTTCACTTGTGTTCCTAGAAGCAAACCTTCTACCCCAGACTCCCTCTCCCCGAATATATCCTGATCCTAAAAATGGATTTTAGCCATTTGAGGTGTGGAGAACTGCATTTGTGCTGATAACTAGACGATATGGCAAGTTTTAGTTTAATACAAGGTGGAATTGCTGTGCTCTATGAAGGTCTTGAAAAGCAGAATTTATAATGGAAGTGGCAACTGACCAGTGGGTAGTGAGGTTATTGAGGTACTGCTATAATAAATTGTTTTGACTTTATGAAATGGTGACATAAAGAAAGCCCATTTGGTTTTAGAGCATAATTATCCCATTATTCTACTCTCTAAATTTTGTTTTACTGCTTTCTCCTAAAATAAATTTTATTACAACCATAAGCATATTAAGCCATAAAGCAGTCTGTCCCACGGGCAAGTGCTTGCAGTTATGGTGTGTGCTTTGTGTGTGTAAGACAAGCCATATATTATGTGACATGTGCAGAGACCATAAACTCCACCAGTGACTGAAAACCTTAATGTACCACCATAATCACAGTTCAAAAGTTTGTACAGGTTTGCCCATTAAACCATTGCTGAACAAGCATATTCAGTACACAAAGTGCAGCTGGAAGACCTATTTTCCTAAAGTTTGGAAAAGGAAACAACTGTGGGGGTCTTTGTTTGTTTGTTTTTCTTTTTAGTTCCTTGAATTAATATTGGTTCTGTGAAGCTGCATCCACAGTTCCTTGAAACATTTGATATTTTATTTTGGAATGGCAGTGAACTGAAGACCTGAACTCCTTTGGAACTATTCATGGCAATCAAGTTGCTGATGCTTCTCCTTCCTTCAGCACCACACAGGCTGGGTCCATAGGCTGCTGTTTCCACTCTCTCCTGTTCAGGAGGAGCTGTTCATGGCTGCAGGCCTTGAGTTCAGAGGGGGCCAAACTGCTAAACCAAAGCAGATGCCCAACATCCAGACAGGCAGGCTGTCAGTGGGTGAACCTGGTGATGTAAAGATGTATATCTGCATTCTGTTTTGTTGTAACTTCAACATGGCATTTTGGTTGAGGAAATATTTTCCATTCCTGTGCACCTTATAGCAGAAGTATTACCCATTTTTGAGAAAATTTATAGGTAGTGCAATTTGTTTAGTCAGTATGAATCTTCATCTGGTTTCCTGATTTTTAGTTGTGTTTTACTTTAATGGATATGGTTTAACAGCTGCAGGTACCAGCAAGGGTTGAACCCCTATTGTGACGGGAGATGTGCCATTAGCAAACACGGCTTGTCACTTCTTTCTGTTTATTAATTTCTGACTCTTTGAAATAATCTCTCTGTGGGGATCATTTTAAAACAATTAAGATGGGCAATAATGTGGTTGGAAGACACAGCCTAGTTATGTTCATCCAAGCAGGCAATGCCAGATAAAGAATAATAAAGCTCTGCTGTAACAAGAGGCTGAAGTTCATGATTATCCTGGCCATGCAAGAGCTCTCAGGTGAGCTCCCAGCTCACCTCTGCTCTGGACAGCCTCTGTTTGCTGCAGAGGATCATTAACGGGACATCACACCATGATCAATATGATCAAGTGAAGCCAATTTATTACAAAAAGCAAACTATATTTATACTGTTCTCTATTGTTCATGCCTCAAGCTAATACATGATTGGTTAAATCCTTTTTATGCACACATTTTAATATTTCAGTTAATTTTAGTTAGTCTTTCTTCTTTATGTGTCTCGCTGCGGTTTTCTTGTCTGGCTTTGCATCCTGAACTGTCCGCTTTTGAGTGTGTTCTTCTCCTTTTGTGTCCTTCAAGGGCATGGTGACCTTACTCATGAAGTTTCTATGAAGGTTGGATTGTGCATACGTTGCAAAAAACTCTCAACAGTTTGCCATCAGGCTCTCAGCCCTGTGTTCTTCCTTTGCCTTTGTGCATAGGATGATATTAATTATTGCTTTCCCCACCAAGCTCTGCCTGGGGAAAATATTAGTGTTAAATGTTGTTTTGCAGCAGGCACCTTCTCATTGCCAGTCTGCCTAATTTTCTTTGTAAGGACATAAGAGTGACATCAATCTCTGGCTCCTCCAGGGCTCCAGTCCCACAGTAGTCTTCCCTTAGATCTCGTTTTTCATGCCATACTGGCTACATCTCTACGTGTGGATGCTTCATCATAAGCACCCCTCCCATGTGCTGCATGCCCTAAACTGCAGCTGCAGACCTGTTCTGTCTCTGCAGTGACTCCTCTGTGTCAGTGAAATACCTCGTGCCTATAGTGCTACCAGTGTGTGAGCATTCATATTGATTAGACAAAATGATGAAGCAGGTAGAAAGAAGGAAAGAGATATCAGTGATGCAGCTGTCTCCTGGGGGTGATGGAACACACTTCAGAGCTCTTCCCTTCTCCCTGATTTCAATTAAGAGACAAAGGTATCAATTAAGAGACAAATCACAGGCAGCTCCTGTACTGCACCATCTACAGAAATAACTTATGCATATATAACTTTCACATATATTGGAAGTAATATTTATTCACTGTTCTGGTAGTTATGAATTCATGTTGTGATGGATTCTATGCATCTGAGGAGTTGAAGTAACTGATATTAAGTGTATATTTAAAGCCACTATTAATAACAAGCAATAAAATCTTTGTAACTCACACAAAAAAAAAAAAGGGGGGGGGCGGGGAGTGGATTGAGGTGTTATGGAACACCTATCACCTAAAGAAGATAAACCCCTTCCTTCTGAATTTTGTATAAATTGAGCCTACCTAAAGCTTGTTTGCTTAAGTTAATTCCTGTGAGGTGGGAGAGAACTAAGGCTGCATGTGGACCACCTCACAAAGCAAATACATTATTCATGGCGAGGTATTGACTTGTGTACTACACTGCCTGTGTTCTGCCTTAAATCTGGAAAGCCATCATTTATCAGTTTGACATTTTCTAAATCTTACCAAGCTCTCTAATCACTGGTTGCCTGCTCTCACTGGGGTTTAGCTGGGCATTTGACCTTGCCAGAATTCCTGACTTTCTCTATCAGGAAGATTGTGTTTGAAAGGGGTAATCTGGAGCAGGTATCCTTTAATGATTAATGTAATGGAAAAAAAAATAATGGAAGGTTCTAGGGAATATGTTCAACACTTTTCAGTTAGAGAACTGGTAACATTTTAATTAATTATAAGAAAGTTAGTTGACTAGATGGTATCCCTTTCAAGGATGTTAGGTTCCCCTCCCTCTACTCCTTGCTTTCACAGGTTAATCTAGGGAAATTGATCTTTCCTGGGAATTAAAGTGAATGCACACCTGAAAACATTTTCACAAATTTGTTAAAGGTGAAAGCAGTGAATTCCCAGCTTGGATCTGCCTTGTGCAGTTCGTGCAGGTGGTGCCTGCTAACCTGAGGACAGCTTTGGGAAACTGGAACGTGGAGGGGAGAGGCAGAGACAGAGGGAACATCATCATGTTGAAAACTCACCCCTTCAAGTCATGTGGGCTTCCTCCTGCAGTAATGCTGGCTACTGGAAAGGAGTGTGAGCTGGAATGCTTCCAGCAAAGATCCTTCACATCCTGTGTCATGCCCTGTCTGGAAGCATTTTGTGTAGAGACCTCAGAATTTATTTGGATCCAGATGGAGTTTGGGGAAGGAAGGTATAGTTACCCTCCTTCCAGACTCTCTTCTCCCCATCTTAAACAGTTTCATCCACTGTTTGTTAGGGTATGTTGTCATCTCTTCATTATTGCAAGAATTAATGTAAGAAATGAAATTACTTTGATTTTAATTTCTTTTTTAATACATGCATTTGCACATATGAAAAAGGTTTCCTGCTAGGGCTGTTTTTTTCTCTTATGTCTCATGTTTTATCTTGAAACAGAAACATTTGTCTGATACACACTTGGAAGTGAAATGCTGCTTGCTTTTTTTCCCCTCCATTTGGTTGCTTAAGGGGAAAAGTATGCCAAGATGATCTATTGTGGGCAGTTAAGTAAATCCAGCACCAATTTGTATTCTGCACTTTTATCAGTAGAACATTTCTCATGGCCTTATCAGAGCAATTTAAAAGTATGCAAACTATTGTCAGGTTCCATGGAGAAGAACAAAAGGATTGCTGAATAATTCAAAGTGAAGCTCTGGTGGTGTGTCTGTCTCCAGCTCTGTCATTTTTCACCATGCTGTGTATAAATGTCTACTCAGCCCTAGTCTGAGATGTTGACCTTCCTGTACTGACAAAGAGATTCCTTACTCCTCTGACAGTAACCTTTTCAATGTGATCACTTCTATGCCATACAGTATTAATGGAGCCACAATGAATAATAAATGCTTTTCAAGACAGCCTGCTTGTTTCAATTAGATCATTGGATTTTCCAGGAGTGGCTCCCATTTATTGTCAGGTGTGATGTAGATGCTCATGCTGGCAAGTACAGCCTGCTGTTGTGAGAAGAAAAGGTAAATGACTTTGCTTGAACATCAAAGGACACTGTGTGACAGATAATAAAGATTTTATGGATTGATGCTTGCCATACAGATGTACATTTGTGTGGTGTAGTATGTGAAATAGAGCAGGGATTTTGGACCAAATATGTGTGGAATCTCCAGATAAACAGTGTTAACCTTTGTGCAAGGTAGCTTGGATCTGAGCCTCTGGCATGTGTTGAAGATGAATAAACACAGAGTTGGTTGGTTGTTGTTTTTTTTTTTTTTTTTACTTTTTAGCACTACAATCATCATTTCAGTAGATAGGACTAATCTGATATTTGAAATGGTCAGGAATCAAAAGCATTCATAACACTTTTCCAGCTGTAAAAAAAGGACTTTTTCAAAGTCTTTATATAGACCCCAGAAAGCTTCCACCTTTTTTTTTTTTTTTTTTGACATATTTGAAGGAAGGAGGAAAGGAGGAAGGTTTTGAGGTTAAAATAAAAAATTAAATTAGGATGTAGACTCCAGATAATAAAGATGACTGGAGATGCCTTAATGGTGCTAGAGTTGTGAGGGGGGATTATGGTTCCATTACAGGACTGGGTTGCCTTGAGGAGCACATCCCACCAGGCATTTCCTCCAGGGCTTTGCAGAGGTTTTGTGTTTCTGGGCAGCTCACTGATTCCAGCACTCCTGCCTGCTGGTGGGGATTCAGGGCTGCAGATGAGAAGCTGCACATCACTAAGCAACTAAAATTTAGCTGAAATGATGGGGGAGGAACTGTCAAATGTCATCCAACACTTCAGACTCCCAACTGATGTGGCTCCACACCAAAAATAAGTGATGTCTGGAAGTATGGCTGCCTTTTCTGTCCACAGAAAGGAATCCCTTGTGATGTTTCAATCAATAGACTTTGGGCAGAAGGGTGAAAATCTATGCATCTCTTACCTTGCTTTAATTTTGGTTTGACTCTGATTCAATTATTTATGCATTGCTATTAAACTATGATAAGGGAAAATTTTCTGTCTACTTTAAATAGCTGAATGAACTATGACCATTTATGACTTTTTTTTTAGCTGATTATAAAATCTGACAAACCTATTAAGAGGAAATTTAAAAGGAAGTCCCTCTGCTGATAGTTAAAATATTGTTAACAAAACCTCCTGCAGGATTCCTGTAGGCATTTCTCACAGAGTAATAAGCAACCCTGATTCTCCTCCTGTGCAGCAGAACAAAAGCCCTACTTTTATAGCTTCATGCAGGGTTTTATGCTTGGTAATAACACAAATTTGTTTCCATTGACAAATTATGTCAGAAGAAAAATCCTGTTTTCTGGTATATCTTGCCTAAATACCTAGGCTGGCTGACTGCCCTGCAGGCTGCCTTGGAGGGCAAGAGAGTCTGCAAATAGACTATCACAGTATTTTAGTGAATCTAAAATTATTTATTTTCTGTTTTTCTTCCCCTCTCAAAAGTTTCTTGCAAAGGCAGTGTATTTCTTGTGGCTCCATGCAGGATTTGTTCAGCCTTTTCATGCTTCAGTCAGAGAATTGTGTATTTTTTATAGAAAGGAGAAAGAGCCACGGTGCTGAAGCAGAGGGAAATGACACAGGCTGGTGGCTGAGTTCCTCTCTTTATCTCTACCCTTCTTGAAGCTTAATTAAATTGAACACCATGTGTCCCAGCTGCGGGCAGTGTTACCTGTCTGACTGGCACATAAACTCTGGTATGTGTGTCTGTACTTCCTTCTGAGACCAGCATGCCCTGTTCCTGTCTAGATGCTGGTGTTAGATGCAAAGAATTTCACTGTACAGGGGCAGTGCTCCTTGGCAGCTGTTGCACAAAGAACCTCAATGCATCCCCTACCCTACACTGCTCTTGCAGAACACTGCCCATTGCTGGAAACAGGTAAAGAGCAGGCAGAGCTTCTCTCTGCACTCTGTCTCCTCTGGGACCTCAGCCTAAACTTTCTGACATGTCTCCCCCCTCATGGAAGCCCCCCTGAAAGCCCTCAGAGGGATGGAGGCAGTGGTGGAGGTGTGGGAGATGATCACACCTGGACATGTGTCCAAGGGGGAGCCCTGGCTCTCCCCTTCTCAGGCTCCCAAGGCTGGGCAGCCTCTGCTTGAGGAGAAGAAATGCCCTAGTTCAGAGCCCTGAGAGCCTTTGCCTGCCAATTCCCCTGAGGCTGGCAGCTAAACAATGTGTTTCAAGAATGCACTGTACACTTCTTGAATTTCTGAGAGCCTTAACAATGTGAGTACACTGAACTGTGCCTTGCACTTTTCACAGCATCTGTCCTCTATCCCATTAGATCCTGAATGCTGCTTCTGTATGATAACTTAATTGCTTAATGTCATCTTCAATGTCTAACTCTTGAGCTTGGAGACAGGAGTGAGTGTTTTAAGATGAGTATGTCTGAATATGCTTTAACTGAATATGTCACATTTGTGAGTGTAGCTAGATTGTGAAAGCACAGATTTTCCCATGGAGGGAAAGGCTGCTGGATGCTGATCCCTTAGCTGTTGTCCATTGGAGGTGATTGATCCAGTGAGAGATTTTTTTTTTAATGGTTGGCAGGACAGGGTCAGATCATCTCTGATGATACACCAGCACATCTCTGATAATACCTTGTCATTGTGTTGTTGTATGTACCTGTAACCTGTGATGATATCAGATATTCTCACAGCCCTGCAGGTATGTGGGCACAACAAATCCAACAGCCATGGAAACATCCTGACCACAGCCAAGGCATCCCCTGGGGCTGCATGAGTGATTTAATCATCCTTAATCTGTGTATGTTTTAGTGGAACAACTTCAGGCTGAGCACAAAAGTGATTCTGAAGGATCCAAGGATCCACAGGGATAACAGAAGACAGACTTGGCATGTGATTTCCCTTTTAGTGATACCAGGGCTGAAGTGATTGACATAAAATTATTGCTCTCCAGAAAGGTGTCTTAATTAAATTTACACTGATAATTTTACAGAAGAAAAAAAAATTAAAGTATGAGCACAGAATAGTTTGAATTTGTATTATTTTTGTCATCTCTCTTCTTCCTCTTTCTATGTGTTTTCTTATGACTATTCTTTTCTTTCTGGAATTTTTCCCAAATTCACTTTAGCCTATTAAGTTTGTAAACATTTACTTAAAGGGTTGATGCAGCTTTACTGGGAGGAAGGGAAGTGCCAGGGTAGTTTGCAAGGTTGTTTTTCAACCAACCAGCCTCATGTTTCTGTAATGAAAAAAACCCCAACCAAACAAAAATAAAATCCAAAATAGAGCGGATTTAATTATGTTGCATATAGTAATTTGGCAGGAAAATCATTTTGAGGAAAAATCTACTCCCAGAGTGCCAGTGAGCCAAAAAAACAGGTAATGAAGAAAGAAGATTAAAAATGAGCATTGTTGGGAATATTCCTCAGCTCCTGCATGAAAAAAACCAAAGTGATGAAATATAGATATACAAGCAGGTGAAGGCAGTTCATAGCATCTTTAGGTATACATCAGGCAGTCTTTCTGTCATAAATTTTACAGCACCTTTTGCCACTCTGGATATTTAACTTGCGGATGAATTACTTTTGCTTGCATCAAATGCATCATATGTGGATAATATTTATGCAAATCACAAGCTGGTTAAATATTTGAAATAATGTCTTTGTATGGGTTTGATTTTCTGCCTTTGACTTGGTACCATTTTTCTGGGGGAGACGTTATTGGATGCATTTTGATAAATAATGCTGAAATGACAGATTTAGACTTTAAATGAAATTGTGTTCCATAAACTGTGAGACAAAGAGTCATAACTTACCCCTAGCTAGACACATTTCAGGGAAAATTATCTTTCATGCTTTGATCTACGCTGTAGCATTTTACTGAGCGGCCTCATGTGCTGTATCAGTCAAATCCACTGAAGATGGGTGAGAATCTCATTTAAAATCAGAATACAAATCATAGATTCATCTGCCTGGTGGAAAGGAAAATGTTCCATGAATCCCAGCTTCTCCAGTTACAACTGAATTATTTTTGTAAAACTCCAGAGAGGAAAATCCTGCAGTCCTGGTTCTCGTGTATTTATCTGTTTGCTTTGACTACTTATGAGAGCCCTGGTCCAGGGCTGCCTAAGAGCTCTTGGCTCCGGTCCTGAACACCTCTCACCTCTGCTTGTCCTTCTCCTGAACACCTGAGCCTGGCAAAAGCAGGATGGCAATGCTTGTTTCCAGCAGGGTGGGTATTTTAAACAGCCTCTGCCCCAGGGTGGTCATGCCAGGCAGCCACACCACCTCCCTATGTGCCCAAGGTGTCAGGGAGAGTTCACACAGGGAACCTGTGTCAGATCCATTAATTATTGTCACTCACACCCTGAGCAGGGGCTGGATCCACTGATGAGGCTGGGGAGGGGAGAAGGCAAGTGAAGGAAGGATGTTGCTCCTTACCAAACCCACTTGTTTGCTGGTGAACATTTCAGGTGCTGCTGCCAGGGAGTTCACCCTGAGCTCTGCAGCTGTGCTGAAGGACTGTCCTGAAGGACTGCCTGGCAGGGGGAAGGTCTGTGGGTTCAGGAAGATTGTTTGATTGATAGGTGCCCTGCAGGATAAACTAGACACTGGAAGAGTGTGATCCCCCACTGACCTTGCCCCAGTCTGTGAAGAAACTGACTTAAGGAAAGCATACAAGGCTGCCTTTGACATTTTCCATTCATTTATTTATTTAATATTTTTAGGAGAAGGTTTGGAGAGGTTTTCACATTCTCCCTTTATGTCCTGTCCTTGATTTTGGACTTTCAGGAAGAAGGCTATTCTACCCTTTCTGTTCTATCATGTTTCCAGACGTCATTTTTTTTTCTTCTTTAGGGTGCAAGAGCAGTAGGGGAGGGCTGTATGTTGCTAATTAGCAGTAGCACTGATATTAGCATTAAGCATGTTTGTTAGCAATCTGAAACCTTCAAGAATGTGTCCTTTGCCCCCTGTGCCATTGTGGGAATACCAGCAGGGACACTGCCAGCTTTTAGCCTTACCTTTTTATCCTGGTAGCTCCTGAGGCAGGTGCAAGCTCCTTGCTGAGGACTGTGCAATGCTCAGAACAAGGAGATCCTGAATTCTAGGGCCTCGTGGTATTTTGTAATGTTTGTAATAAATCCCACAATTTTCACTCTTTATGGAGAAGATCCATCAGTCATGTCCTAAGTTACCACAGAAAAGCTGCAGCAGCCAAGGTGGGGCATAAACCCAGTGGGAAGCTGCTGTGGATGCAGAAGTCCTTTCCTCCGGGTTCTGGTTGCTTGTGCAGGTATCACAAAATGTGCACACAGCCTATAGCAGCTGCCTGCATTTTAGCATGAGAACATGGATTTTCAGAACTGAGATAGAAATCCCATTTAAAATCTACTAGGAGGGGAACATCTGTGAAAAATAACAAGAACAACTTAAACATCTGCCCCTCTAGAGGGAAATTGCCCATTTTCTCATTTTATTTCAGATAAATCTGTGAGTGCTGCCCTGTTTACATTTGCAAATACAGATTTGAAATGGAAGAAGTGACTGATTAATTTAGCTCAAACTCTTAACACATGCATTGTTTTTTATGTTAACTGAACATTTTGTTCACAGGGTTACTGATTTTTGCCACAGCTTGGCCTGTATCTTTAGGTAGTTTTGTATCTTATCTAAACCTGTATCCTGTTCTGCCTCTGATGTTATTCTTAATTCAAGTGAAGGGCACATTCTCTCTGTTTATTGTGATACTGTGAGACAAGGGAGAAGAAAGGGAAGAAAAGAGATTGCAAGAAGTAGTTCCCAGTCATGGTATCTGATTGCTGGGCTTCTTTCACTGGTTACTAATTTAAATATTGTGACTGTTGAAATAATTCTTTGTAATCTGTGAAGATACCTTCTAGCTCTCACTTGTGCTTAGCTGGGAAAACATGGACAGCTCTCCCATCATCTGGTGAATTCCAGCCTTGAATACACAGTCATAGGAATTCTGTAACATTTTAAAAGCCATTACCCTCAAGTTTTAAGGGGAATCAACACTAAAGCTTCCAACCTCAGACCTTTTCCATTAGTTATAAGTGAACTTGTAACTGGTGCTTAATAATTTTGTCTCTTCAGCTGGGTAATGACTATTTTGCACAAACAAAAAGAGGGCTCAAATTTTCATTTAACCTTTCTTTTTTCATTTGTTAGCAGTCTATAACTAAAATAATTTCCTGCACATCTCAAGGTGATTTGAAACGGGGTCACTACACAGCAAATGTGTGATTAACTGATGGAAATACTGTGTTGCTGTAGTTCTCTCCTGTGTTTTTAGCAGCAATACATTTACAGGGTTTAGTTGTTTGCTCGGTCTGGGAGGAGGTAGAGATTGCTGTGAACAGATGACAGGGTGCCACACTCAGTTTTGTATGTGAAGTACAACATATTGTTAAAATTATGTCTTTAACCTTTGTTTATCTCTGCCTGTAACCAAATTTCAATTATCTTACAAACACCGCTCTTTGCTCAGCTTATTCTGGCTGATGTAGAGATGTGCAAAAATACTCCTCTTTCAGGAGAGACAGCCAGAATTGTCTTTTTCTTGCAAACAAAACAATTGTTTCCATTTCCCAGTCTCAGGCTTTCTTAATTAGAGAAGAGACATTGCTGAAGGTCAAAGCCTGTGACACAATTTCATTCGGGCTGGGTGTTACCCAAAGGATTCACCAGCTTCAGCTGTCAACAAAATGCTTTGGCAGTGGAGGCAGTGCTCTCACTTTGTGTGCATGGGAGAAAAAAGGTATATCACACTTCCCTGAGACACTGTGTGATTGCTGCCTGTGCTTGGAAATTCTCACTTTTAAGTGATGAATTTTTGGATTTTAAAGGTTGTGGGGATATTTGTTGTTGTTTTAAAACTGAGTGATTTTTAAACTCACTGTTTTGTCTTTTTTGTAGCAAGACCAGCCATTAGTGGTGATCAAATGCAGTTTGTGTGATACTGTATGTGGAGTGTTTTCATGTGTGTTAAACCTCTCCCCCTAAACTTGGGTTTGAGGGAAAAGATATGTTTGCACCATAATAGGATGTAGAAGCAGAGAGCAGAAGTATAAGGTGTGTGCAGACCTTGGAAATGGGAACCTGTAATATGTTAGAAGTTCTGTGGAAGTGGGAGAGCTTAGTCTTCATTCCCAGTGTCCATCTAACAGGAGGAGGGAGCTGCAGCCAGGGTGTGCACAGAATGGATGAGAGCCTGAGCTGTGCTGATTTGCACAGGCTGAATCAAAGGCTGCTCTGTCTCTAGCTGGCATAAATGTGTGTTAGTCCATTTTTGTCTCATCAGGGTAAACCTGTTGTGTTCTCAAACACCTCCATAGAATCCCACTGATAATTTCAATATTATAGTTAGGAGTATTTGGTGTAATTACATAATGTAATCTTATATATTTATTAGCTCTTGGTTCTGTTTGACTAAGTCTGTGCCATCCATCCACCCAGAAAAAAAAAAAAAAAAAAGTGCACCTCTTACTTAAAAATTTTTCAGGAATCGATCTTGTTGTGGATTAATCCCAGATGACAAATACCGTGCAGCCACTCACTCCTCTTGTCCTTCCTGTCACTCCACTAGGGAGGAGAATTGGGTGGGGAAGAAGTAAAACTCATGGGTGGAGATAACAGTTTGATAATTGAAACTAACTAGAGGAACAATTTAATAGTTCTGGAAGGAGTGCTCCAGTGGTGGTGTGTCCACCTGGGCCCACCTTTGCAAGGTGATAGGATCAGAAGAGGGGGATCATTGGCCGGAGTTGTCAGAGCAGGTCATCTGTTCCCAGGAAACTTTGTTTATTGCCAATGTGGGAAGCAATCCAGTGCTGTTTGCTTGTGAGACAGTAAGGTAGAACAAATCTGTTTCTGCAGAAAGCAGAGTGCCCTTTATCCCGTGGGTTGGTTCACAGGCCCCCAGCTGATATCTGAACAGATAATCTCCACCTGGGCATGAGCCCTTGGGGGAGTGCTGGGCTTTATTCCTGTGTCAGGGGTAGACTCCAGCGGCTCTGCTCTCCCATGTGCATGCCCTGGCTTTCTGGCTGCATTGTTCTAAACAGCTCTTAGTGTTAAATACAGAGGTAACATTCAGCATATATGAGAACATCTATTGTTAACACAGGAAGAACTTTGGTTAAAAAAGTATTTGCCATAGGACTATATATCCTTTTGAAAGTGAAGCTTGAAGTAGGTGGAAAGGTTGCTTTCTGTTAATTAATGGCCTGTGCTGAAGTCAGTAAATCACTTCCATGTTTTTAAGTTTCTTTTTCCCCCTCCTCATCTTTGTAATTGAAAATTTTCCCAGACATCCTTGCTTGGTAGGATTTACTCTTGGAGAGAAGTTTTTATTGCAAGCTTCTCTTGCAAATACATTTTGCTATGATCTCTAAATCATTTGGCATATTTCTATCCTACTGTCAAAATGCAAAAGCTTAATATAGATATATCAATCTTGTGTACAGTCATATCTATCTATCTATCTATCTATCTATCTATCTATCTATCTATCTATCTATCTATATATCTATGTATGCCAACTCATTTCTACCAGCATAGCTTTCATCTTGAAAAGTGTTCCTGTATTTCTGCATTTACCATTGCATTTCTTTTGAAAATGTGGCAACTATTTAACCTGCTTACTACACCTAAAAAAGTACTTAAAGCTTGTCAGGGTAAGGTGTGGACTTTATAAATATGAAATATCTCTACATAGAGAATAAAGCAAACATTTGAAAATGGTATTCTCTGGAGAAAAGGCAAAACTTTGCATCTTCTTTATGTGAATGAGGAACAAGTTCATAAGGAGTCTGTCACTGACAAAACTTGTAATTAAGTTTTTTAGGCACTGTCAGAGTACCTCTACTTCTGCCATTCTGGCTTTATTGAAGAGGTGTAAATATCAGCTTCATATCCAGTCTTCTATTATATTTATGAAACTGTGGGCTAATACACAAAATTCCTATTTGTAGCTTTATTGGTTGTTTTTCAAGATGCCTTTTAATCCTGCCAGTAGGTAGTCATAAAAGGTGTACTTTCTCTTATGCCAGTGAGAATTCCTGCAGCTTTAGTTTTAGTAAAATGAATAAACTAGAACAATATCAACAATATTGGTAGGTTTAGTATCCCAGCACACATTTGAAGTAAACATGCTAGATATGGAAGGCATAAACTTCATGTACATGTATTTGTATATTAAATGTCCTTGGAAGATAACCTTTGAGGAAAAAGTTGTTTGTGCAGTGACTGAGAAGCAGCCTGACTTTATCACACTGACTCTTGATGAAATTGCTTTTTTGCACAACACAGTGAACAAAAACCTAATTTAATTTGTTTTATGATGCAGAGAGATGTGCTGGAAGTATTTGTTTATTTCCTTTCCTGGTTCTTGACCACAGATGTATTTGGAGCAGTTAATCTTCCTTAGTTTTGCTGGACTTGTCCCTTGAACATGGGAAAGCTTTTTAATGTCATTTTTCTCTGGTTTTGCTTTAGAGACCTGTGTGTGTTTTCATTTTATGCAGAAGTCTTTTTTCCTCTTCAATTTTCATTTTTTGGTGGGAGCCGGTGCTGCTGAAAAAAAAAAGTGAAATAGAATTATAATAATGTGTCAGAAGCTTCCTCCTTATTTCACTGTCCACACAGAAATAGAGAACATTTATGTATGGTTATTGGTGCCCTAAATCGGCCATTTGCATTTTCTTAGAAAGATGTGATATTTAGCATTTTTCAAGTCAAAATATTTTCTTTTAAGTGTTGGTGGTTTCCCATATCTGATCAACATAGTGAAATAAAATGCCTTAAATCAGTTTCCCAATTTTCAAGTCACAATTTTGTTTTCTTTTTTGTCATATTTTCAGATGTAATAGGACAAATTTGTCCAAACCTAGAGCATTTCTGGGTGCAGATGCCTTCATGCTTCAGCCATTACCTACATCATCATTAGTCAAACTTTAAAAATGTTATTCCACAGCTACTCATTAATTTGGCACCGATCTGGGGATGTTATAAAATTAAGGTGGTGGCAGGATTTCTATTACTGACTGTTTTTTTCAGCAGAAGGAACAGTTAGCGCTTGCCAGCAGAGGAAATAAATTCTGCTCCAGGCTGCCTAGTGCAGCCATCAATTCCGAGTCCTGTCTCACTGACCTCCAGCCACGCTCCTGAGCTCATCCCTGACAGGCACACACAGGCAGGGAAAGTTGGATAATTATCCTGTGTGCCCTAGGGAGTGTAGGGATTTGGGGATGGAACACACAGGGACTGATCCATTGCTTGCACCCTGTCCAGACCCTCTTTGTGTCTGTGGCCCTCACCCCTGTTCTGGTGAGGTGTAGGGGGGCTGAATGCTGTGTGCAGGTGATGCCTTGAGAGGCTGACCTGGAACAGAGACTAGACAGAGTTAAGACAGTAAAGTAGGGATTTATTAAAAGGCCTTAAAGGATACACCTTGAGCAGTACAAGAGTCTGGCCAGGGCTATATCCAAGATAGACCCAAAATGGTCACAAAATGGACGACTGGTCACGAGGTCTCTCACTTTTGTAAGTTCTCGTCCATTTGCATGTTGGAGTTAATTGTCCAATTACAGCTTCAAGTTATGCAGTTCTATCCTCCTTGTTGCTCTCTTCAGTTCTCTGTTGTTTTTACCTTTTGGGCCTGAAACTTGTAATGGTTGTCCTTGGTCTCAAGCTGGAAAGGGGTTGTTTTACCTACCTACCCTGGGAAGAAAACTTAGTGACACCTAACATGAAGCTCAGAGCTACAACCCAAAGCAGTGCAGAATCAAAAAAAATCTGAAAACTAAAACCCAAGGCATCACAGGACAAGTCATTTTTAAATAGGCATTTTTTCAGTTGGTTAGAATTCAGCCCTCCAATGAAATACACTTGTAGTATTCAAAGGAAGTGAATTGTGTTCAAATTTTAAAGGAAATGAAGCTAACCCTTGTAAGACAAGCATGACGTCCACCATCAACACTGCAAGATAAAGACTAACTTATCAAATCACCTCAATTGGTATTATTTGCTTGTACTGAATTATGCAGACAAGGGAGTAGAGGGTATTGGTGAATGACTTTTTGTTAACTACAAAAATCAATAAATAAAGACATGAAAATTTGGTGTTTGAAGCATCTTTCTCTTGCCTCTTCTTAATTTTGTGTTTTCCCTTACTGGGGGTCTTGGTTCTTTGCAAATCCCATGGTGTGTAGAGCACACCTTATTCCAGTTCTAGGAGATAAACACCAGGCAGAACACGATTGTATTTGGCATGATGTAAATGTTTTTAGGAGGATCACACAGTGATCACAGCTGTGTGTCAAGAGGATCCTGCCTCTGTGTGCCATGAGCTTCCACAAGATCTGACCCACCCCTATGGTGTGTTCACACACCACTGGAAAACAGAGTTTGGGGTATAGATTATAGTGTTTATTCGCATTCTAAAAAGGGTTTATAATGTAAATTTTGCACGGAAGTTGATAGGTTTCTTCTCTAACTTTCATTGATTAATTCAGCTGGCCAGAACAAGGTGATGAGTTTTATCACTATTTTGCATTCCTTTGCCCAGACCTTCCCTGCTCTGTATCAATCCATGCAGTCTGACTGGAACAGCAGTTGTGGTAGCCTTCCTTTGGGTAATAACCTTACACTGCCACTGTCTGGTGGAGTTCTCCCTCCCTAAGGCCTGGTCTCCCTCTTGGAACTCTGGTTTCCAACTTTGGTACAAGTATAATGCAGTTCTCTAGACCATATCCCAACTCTACCTCTAATTCCCTTGTGATCTATCTTTTTTCCTACCCTTTGCTTTTAGCCCTGGCATTTACAGTTATTTTCCCATTTCCTTCTTTTTTTTTTTTTTTCTTTTTTAAATAGGGCCACTTACCCCTTTTTTTTTTTCTATTATTATTCAGTCTTCTGAATCTTTTTGACTGCTTGAAACTCCTATAGTCTCTTTGGTATCATCTTTCACATTTATAAATCTGCTTGTCAGTCTTGCTATTACTGTCTCTGTCTGCTTTATTGGATGTTTTACCTTTCAGTGTAATTTTCCTCCTTTATGCTGTTTTTAATGGTTAAAGAAAAAATTAGAAAGAAATTTTAAGTCTGCCTATTTAATAAAGCGGACTTGAATTATTTTCTTATTTTTCTTAGAGTAATCTATGACAAGCATGGCAGCACATATTCACTGTATCCTAGGGGAGGATGATCTAAATTTCTGTAGTCCTCCTTCCAAAGATTGTTTTGATCAATGCAGAATAATTTTACCACCATATTGTGACGTTCTAAACTTCAGGAATGGAAGTAAGGGAGGAAATAAAACCCTATTCTCCTCTGAGCCCTGCATTTGATTTGCATTATAACAAGGAGTTGAGGGCTTGCTTTAATTATTCAAGAGGATCTCTTCCACTGCTGTTTTTTTCCAAGATTTTTGTATATTGTTCATTGCAATGGCAATCCCTGCCTTTTCCCCCACATCTTGATTTTATGTTGCAGATCTGTTTCTTCCCATGGCTTCTGCCCCTCTAAGTGTCATTTTGGAAGCCTGGTTTCCAAGGCGTGGCATCACACCACCTCCAAGATGAGCCTTTGTTTGCTCTGTTTGCCTCTAGCAGCTCCATGGGTTCTGTGTGTTCTGCACAGCTGTTCTGCATTTCCACCTCTCCAGGAGCTTTTCTCACTTCATCTTCTCTTGGGGATTGTGGAGAGAAGATCTGCAGTAATTAATCCAGGGATTTTTGGGGGTCCAGACCCGGCTAGCTCTGACCCCGGTCCCTGGATCAATCCTGCATGGTCAGGAGTAAAGGATACAGAAATGCTCTTCCTCCTCGGACGCCTCGTTCTACTTTATTATGCGGTTAAAAGACACCAGTGTAGCCCAGGTGCTGTCCAGGTAAAGAAAGAGAACAACCCCTCTCTCAAGGGGGTTTTTAAGGGGAAGTACAGGAAGTGGATCATAGCAAATGGGATACAAGTGAGGAGGGTCTGGGGTGGGGGAGGTAACCAAGGGAGAGACCACACACTGGGGCTTATGGGGTGGGGGGAAGGGGGACACGTGGGAACAGTGCAATACTATCAAGACACCCAGTGCAATAGAGTTAAACAATTATCCAGTGCAATACAACAAAGATTGATCTGTACAGCTGTTCCGCAGAACTTAGAGGAGAACTCTCTGCTTCAGGCTCTGGAAACCCTCTCTGATCACATTACTCTTCTGATGAGAATGTGGATAATTTGGAGGTGGTTTGTAACCATTTCCAAAGGCTGTTGCTTTTCAGTCAAGTTGCTGTCCTGCAATCCAGTACAGAAATTGTCAAGTCATTTTTAATTTTTAATGAGTCCTTTGCTGTACAGATGGTTTGGGAACACATTGCCAGTTATACCAGCTCCTGAAGACTGATGGGTGGTATTTACAGTCTCACAGGCTTCACTTGTGTGTGGTAATTGGATTTTTCTTAATTAGGGAAAGTGGGTGGACAGTTCATCACTTAGTGAGGTCCTTACCCATTAAAAGGATCAATAACATTCTTCATGGAGCCTCCAGACCAAATATACACAGAAAAGAAACCTGAACTGGAATGGATGAATAAGGTAATTGTTTATCTGAGTAATTTGCAGAAGATGAATGTTGTTGGTTTCAGCTGGGTGCAAGCCACAAATACCTTTTTCAAGTCTTGCTGCCTTTTTTTAAATGCTACTTGTTTTCTTATGGAGAAACTAACTTCTGTCCATGGAGCAAGCCCAAGACCCCAGTCACTGAAATCCTATTAATAACAAACACTTTGTTGTTATTTTAGAATTATATTAGAGGGCATCATTGTTGTACTGCCTCTACTGCACCACTATCAGTTTTTACCTTGTAGGACATGGTGTGGTGCAGGGACTGCAGGCTGGCTGTTCTTGTGCTGTTCTTCAGAGGCTGCAGGCCAAAAGATTCTCAAAGCTTTGTGGCTCCACCCTGAGTTTCAGTTAAATGTGAATTCTTAGAGCTGTGATGGGCTTTGCTTTTTCTTTAAAGCCCAGAAAATACCCACCTCTGTCTGTGAGACTGCTGTACCTAGGTTTGGCTTTTCCCAAATATTATTTTGATTTTTATTATCTTGCCTTAATAACTGAAATTACTGAGTCATAGTTTTTTAAAGAAGAGTAGCGTAAGGGAGAGATACTTAAACACAATTAAAATAGCCACCCCATTGTTATTATTAATAGCTTACCATGTAGTGACTTTCATGCTGAAGGATCTGAAAACAGCTCACAATGTGCAGTGAAGATTTTCATGCTACTGAAATGGAACTGCCTCCATAAGGAGAAACAAAAGTGCATCAGGCAGTCTGGGGTTCCCTTGTATTCAAGAAAAAAAAACCCAAATGAAATGCAGTTTAATCTGCTGAGAGTCTTAAAGAGAAGTCTTGAACTGTGGGGGTTGTGGTAACTAGAAGTGGATATCTGGGTGACAGTTTCCTTGTGCATTCTGTGTATTTGAGCCTATCCAGGTGCTGCAGGAAAGGATTCACCCTGGGTTTGAAAAGGCTGTGGTGTAAAAATGAAAAACTTGCATGTAATCCCCTATTACTCCCTGTTCCTATTTTATTCAATCCCAGAGCAGAGAAATATTGTGGAAGAGGAACTTTGAATAATATAGGATAGCAGCCAAGAGCTTTGAGAGTAAAAGACCTTAATTTTTGTAGGTGAACCTGGAGAGATGGATCTTGATGAATAGTTTTTATGATTGGTACCAAGAGGTGACTGGCAGATTAGGGTGGTATGGAAATGATGGAAATCCCAGGGAATATGAGCTGTTGGGGATGTTGGCATCACTTGGAAATTCATCTGATTTTAATTAGAGAAGCCTAGAGTGTTTACAATTCCAAATAAAGCTATTGGAAGCTGTGGAACTCTCTAACCAAAGAGTTTTTATTTGCCCTCAGTTTATACCATTTGGCAGCTGACTTTTTTTACTAGGATCACAGTTGTTTTGAAGGTTTTACTGTGTGTCTGTGCAGGGTAAAGCATCTTTATCTGAAAAAAAATGTGTAGGGAGAAAAGATTTCTTGCCTTGTTTCATTAGCTTCCTGCATGCCACACCATGCAATGGGAAGTTTCAGAATTTTCATGGCCTTGTTCATCTGGAAGGTGAGAACTCTGTCCTGTCATAGTCTACTGAGCCTTTTTTTCAGGCATAGAAAAACAACATATTCTGAAATTCTGTATTGCTTTGTCTCTTGGCTTCAGAGCAGCTTTTTGAAGCAACTATAGACCTGGGCACCTGTTACTTAGTCTGGGAAATTGTTTTTTAATCTATTGTGCTACAATTACATTTAAACTTATGGCAACTTGTAGATCTTACATAAAGACTGAGTTTTGTAAGAAATAAATTTGTGAAAAATATTTTCAAGCCAAGAGGGGCTTTGCACCCATCTGTTGATTTGTCTCTTGGGAGCTTCTGCTCAAATGGCTGAAGATGGCTCCTCAGTGGAGCTGCTTTTCTGCTATGCAGGTGGTAAAATATTCAGTATTTTTCCAACAGATGTGTGCAGAGTTCATTAATTGGCCAGTTCTTCATCTGTTCTTGCCAGCACTCTCTGGTGAACAGACGTAGATTTTGGCAGATGGATACAATAGCGTCATCATTTGGAAATAACTCATGTAGTTCTTGATCTTGCTGCAACAAGTCTATAAGCTCAATGGCTGTGGTGGGGTTCTCAGCCTGCAGAGTGGATTTTGGGCTCCTTTCACCACATGTATGGAGCAGCTGGGTCCTGCTGCAGAGCCCCACCCAGAGAGCAGCTGTGGCAGGAACCTCAGCCTGCTTCTGGAGGGAGCCTGTGCTGCTGGAGGGGAGAAGTGAGTTGAAGGCCAGGATGCAGCAGCCTTGGCTTGTGCCAGCATCCACAGCACCCACAACTGTGGCAGGGACAGTTCTGTCGCCTGACCAAGCAGCCCATGCTCCATAGGTCACCCAGTGAGTGAAATCACTGGGGCAAACAGCACCCACCTCAGCCTGCTTTGTAAGAGCTGCAGGAAGAGCTGTTGCCCTTTGATGCTTTAAAAAAAATTCAGAGTGGCCTTAAATTACTTTCTTCAATAAAAAGAGAATCCTCTAAACGTTCACTCTTGTTTGCAAGTTGCTAGAAGTAAAATCCTGTGTAAATTGGGGGTCTGAGAAGTTTTTAAGGAATACTAGTCAGTGAAATGTTGTAGAATTTTACAGATAGAGCTCAGCAGTGGGGTGCACAGAAAAATGGAAGAACAGGTAGGGGGGTGTATCATGTTGGACTTCAGTTGGTAAGAAAAAACTTAAGATGCTGGAGTTAAAATAGATTCCAGAAGTGGTTAAAGGTATGATCCTAAGGTGGAAAATCAAGAGATACTTGTGAAGACTCCTTAAAGGGATGGTGCACAGATCACACAGGATTTCAATTACTTCAAGTTTGGCTGGAATAATAATTGCTTAATGCTTGAGAAATTATACCTGCGTTAGTGTAAGGGTTTTTCAATTGCTTATACAAATTATAAGAGAAAACAATCTTGGAGGATATTTTGGACATAATCCCAGGAATTGAAGCAGGACCTGTATGATAAATAAGATGCTGGTGAGCTTTTATAAGGTTGAGTGATCATACTGCTATTGGATTTGAAATATTCATGAGGATACAATATGTACAAAGAGTAATGGCACACAAATATTAAACTTTGAAAAGTCAGTATTCGAAGAAGTATGTAATGAATTGGAGAAAATTGATGGGGATGCAACTATTGTCCCCAAAAACGTGTTGTGAGAGAATGGAGGAAATATTTTAGGAACAGACAAGAAATATGCAATCTATATTCTTTCCAAAAAAAATGTAAATGTCAAACATGTCATTAGTCATCTCAAGGCAACATTTTAGCAATGAAATAGGAGACTGCACAGAGATTAGAAAGAAGAATCAGCCTTGGTAAATTATATAAAAAAGAAAATAATGTTGGAGCAAAAATAATATATGGAGGATACAATGTAAGACTTGCAATACCACAGAAAATAGCAAAACAATTATGTTTGGAAAATGAAACCTTTTTCTGCATAAAAATAATAATGGGAATTAGAGAGATTAAACCAAGTGAAATTCAGTTCAAAAAACCCCCATCTGTACCTGCCACTTCATGGTTTCCTAATCTTTTATATCCCCACAGACATCAGTTCTTGCTCTTCAGAGTGATAGTTTGCACAGCTTTGTTCACTTGCTTTTCTGACTAGAATGATTCCTAATGAAGATCTGGTTTGACTTTTGCATTTATTATTCCTCTGTAAATTACCAGCCAATTCCTGGTATTCCCTTATTCCTTTTAAGAACACACTGCCTTTTGAATTTATTGATATAATTCAGAATTTTTCAGTGTTTTAAGATTTCAGATTGGGCTGAACTACATGTTGAGGGTTAAATGGAAACAATCTTTTTCTCCCCATGCTAACCAGCAATTTCAGACATTCGGTTTGAAAGTGTAGCCTTATAAAGTGGGTCTGAATTGATCACCTATCTCAGTGACCTTTATGCCCCTCCCTTGTAGGAATCAGGGTCAGACTTGGTGGTTCCTCAGAGCTGGTGTCCTTGCTCTGATAATCCTGATAACCTCGTGGATCAGCCAGGTTTGGGGTTAGCCCCAAACCAGCTCCTGGCTGCCAGCCCAGCTGTGCAAGCAGGTGTGGGCTTTACAGAGCAGTGACTGCAAGCCCTGTTCCTGGTGGAGCTTCCCTCCTTTTGTGTCTTCTTCTGGCTCTTCAATATTTTGACCATATTTTAGTCAACAGATGCTTTGCTTTTTTTTTCCTCCCTTCCCCTCTTTTCTCATTGAAGAAAAACCTCTGTGCCCTTACAGAGTTGGAGTCCCCTGCTCAACTGACCTTAAAGCATTCATTGTTCTGTGGGAGATTTAGCGTGCTCACTTCCATGCCTGATAACAGCATAAATGTCATGCTTGTGAACTCATCTATCTTTAAGTGCTGAAAGGAGCCCAGGATCCATCAGAGCTGCTCCTTGTGAGTCAACTCCAAGATAGCCACAATCATAAAAATGTCTGGTGCCGGGTCCAAATTTTCAGCTGGTGTAAGAAGCCTTCCAGCGAAGGCAGTGGAATTGCAACAATTTGTAGCACACAATGAGATCAGTCTCACCTTGTCACTTGTTTTCTAGAAAAGTGTCCCAGTAGTGCTGTGCTGTGGAATTCCTGTAGTGGTACTTTTATTCATGATCAATGTCCTTTGCTAGGAGCACTATGATGTGGGGGTCTGGTGGTTCTTGTAATTCAGGAGACAAGACTGAATGAGATGGAAAGAGAATGCCCTTTTTTTTTTCCCTCTGAAGAGCTGTTTTCTATGTTCATTTCACATTTCTTAAGTATTTAACTGTGGAGTGAATGATGTGAAACAAGGTGAACATGTTTGACTTCTCTCTGGTGGGACTGCTTAGAACTTCTGACAGATATCCTGAAGTCAGATATCTGACAGATATCAAGTCAGTCACCAAGCTGTTCAGTTCAAGACTCTTCTGAAGTGTCCTCCTTTTGTGATGAGGCTCTCTCAAATCAGTTTTCACAGGAGAGCAGTTTCACTGCTGGTTCAGTGGAAATGATACCTGTAGCCTTATACTTATTCTGTGGGTTTTTGGTGCATACACTACAGATTTAGCCTAAGTAATTCAAAGATACGTACCAGTTTTTTTGTTTTAAATGTCTGTCTTGTATAGATTCTGATCTTTGTGTTCAGGAAAAATTTACTTGTATTGTAGCACTGAAAATATTTTGACTGCATCACCAATAAATAAAAGTTGAAATCATTTATGGAGAGGAATAGAGACCAAAATTTATGGATAAACATCCCAAAGCTACTTTCAAAAGACTATAGATAGGCAATAATACACGAGGCTGTTCTCTTCTGTTAATGTGTACACAAACATGGTCAGCAAAAGAATCTTCTTTAATTGAAGTTTTTAGTTGAAATTAAATCTCTCCGTAATAAACAATGAGGATTGTTTTTCAACTCATTTATACCTCTACTAATGAAATCTAAGAATTTGCTGCCTGCAGGAGTGTTGGGAGGATAGAAAGATTTGATTGTCTTTCTTGAGACCATATTATGTTAATTTTTCTGCCTAGACTATGGAAGCACAAAAAGCAATAACTCACTTATATGAAGACAAAATTCTCAGGGTTGTTGTCAAGGAAACAGAGTGGAAGCAGCTCCTTTTCCTTGAATAAATTCAATAGCCAGGCTTGCAAAGATTGAGCACAGAACTTGTGTGCAGGCTCTCCCTGACAAGGCAGTCAGGTGAACCCAAACCTGCTGGGCCGCCTCTGCTCAGCCTTTCCCAGGAGAGCCAAACAAGTGGCTTTGGGCTGATGTAGAGTGTGACAAGGACAGTATTAATTTGTTTGGACAGGAACATTACAAGACAGGTTGCTTTTATGCTGTACTTTATGTTGGCTGGACTCAAAGTTCAAGTTCATTAACCCTGTTAGTCTCTGGCTCCTGAATCAGAGAGGCTTCAAGAGCGGTTCTGTTCACTGGCACAAATCTTGTTTGTGTTCACAAAGCTGGGTAATTATATTTGAGGAAGCGAACCAGGAGCTCAAGAGTTTCTCTGCCCTAAAAAGTGCCTCAGCAAATAATCTTCTTTTTCCTGTAGAGAAAAGCCAGCAGCTTTCTAACCTTTGTGCACACTTTTGCACTTGAAATATGGTATCTTGCTGCTAAAAATTATTATAGTACAGCTTTATTCTTCATTTAAGTACTTGTTTTATGGGTTTGGCTCTGTCAAGGAGGAAGATGTTGCTACCACATTTCAATCCTGATAGCTGCAGGACAGCAGGGAGTAGAAGGAAGAGAATTTGGAGGGAGATGGTAGGAAAAGAAACTTTTATTTTAGTGAAATCTTGGTAATTACTATGCCCCTGTTGGGCCTGACCCAAAGTATATTTGATGCCAATTGAAAAGGCTCTTGCTGAAGTGTTATTGGCCTTTAGGATGATGATTTCATATGTTACCATTAAACAGTTGGGTTCTTCAGGAGTGTAGTTAGTCTGCTCTAATATAAGTATCTGAGTATCCTGAAATAAACTATGGAATATGTGACCCTCCTTCAAACAGAGACTGCTTAATGCATGGAGACAGAAAGTTTGGGGAGAACTGAGGTGGCTAAGCTGAAAGTATTGTGTGACATTGTGCTACCTGAAAGTATATTTTGTTCTTTCCAAGTAAAATGATATCTGCTCTTGTGTTGCCTTAGTGTCCTTCATTACTCCTTTCACATTAAAGGTGAGAAGGGCAGGAATTACCCTTGCAAACTCTCATGAAGGCTGAATTGTGGTTTGTGCAAATATTTTCACAATTCAGAAGCTTGGCAGGAAGCACCTTTTGCCAGACATGTAAATGCTGTGGAGCAGCAGGGAGCCTGATCAAAGTTCATTGTCAGAGCAGAGTTAATTTAATATGGTTAATCTCAGCCATGAGATGTACTATCAGAGATTCGTGTCCATTTTATGTGGGTGCAGTGGGTGCTTAGGATGGCCAATGAGCCAAAATTCTCTTTCTGTTGATGTCTGAGAAGATATTTGTTGGCTTGTATTGTATCAGAGCACACAAGTGCAAGTCAGTCCAGCTGCAGAGCTGGTATCCCATATCCACAGAATATTATATTTAAATTTTAAAAACAGCTAGAAGAGTGAAACCCTAATTCAATTAAGAAAAAATAGTCTCACAAAAATTGGAATTTGAATCTGAATTGAATTTACTTCAGTTGAACTCAGGTGAGCAAATACCTGAAGAATCCAGGTTTTAAGTGTGCTTCCTTTTGGCTGTTTGCTGTTTATGTGGCAGGTAGAGTCCATTCCTGCTTATCGTATGCCTTTTCTTTTTTTTTTTTTGTTGGGTTTTTAAAATAAAAAAAAAAACTTTTTTTTTTTTTTTTTTTTTTTTTTTTTTTTTTTTAATTGCTTCTTGCTGTTAACCTTGTGTTTATTGTTCTGTTCTTATCCTGGAGTTTCCCACTGCATTTTCAGGGAGGATGTTTATAATGTGGGTATGTCTGTGTGCTTTAGAGATTTAAAACAAACACACTGTTTTTCATACTGGGTAAAACTTGAATTTCTTGATCTCTCTTCATTCCTTCCACACCTCTGTGTTGCAAAGGTAAATCCAAATATTAGAGCTGAATGAAACAATCTGTTTTGCTACAGACATTTGAACAGCTGCACGTGAAAGGATAAAAATGTTTTGCCAAATTAATCTCATATGATTTACTGCCTATGCCTAATCTGCTTGGAAGTGGCTATTAATATTCTAATACCTTTTGGAATTCACTGACTGAGCTGACAGCAGCTGGGAAGAGCTGGGAGCTTTAGGATTGCTGCCTGAAGAGCACACACCTGCCTGCCTGCCTGCAGCAGTTGTAGGCAGAACCTTGGAACAATGAAAATTCATTGTTATTTGTTGCAACAATAAAAATAATGCTTTCTGCATTCCCAGGAACTTCTGGAAGACTGAGCAAATATGGGCATGGCATTTGCAACCCATTAAGTAAATTTATGGTTGGTATTTAGGGAGTTAGTGCTAGCAGGAAAGATGAGGCAGAAATCCCAAGGCAGGTCTATGCCAGTCCTGCAAACTCAGGCCAGGCTTGTGGATTTTCCCCATTTCCCTGTTTCAGTGAGGAGTTTCCCCATTTCCCTGTTTCCCTACAGCCAAGGGATAGGCTGGGCATTGCCCCACGGGTGTCTGTGCTCCTGCACTGGCCTTACTGCTCTGATGGAAATCCTAAAACTGACATGGGAACCCATATAATTATGGAACATGGACATGCATAAATTTATTATTGTGTTCTACTTAAAAAAAAAAAAAAAAAAAAAAAAAAGGCATTTTTTT
>VZRH01008092.1:50295-86697 GCA_013397555.1 Urocynchramus pylzowi
AAAAGGCATTTTTTTCACACAAAATTATCTTTCTGTACAATTGTTGTGGCAACCTGCAGTTATAGCTGTCTGCCCAGTTCAGCACACTGGCTGAATTAAATGCTAAAGGTTACTTGATATCTGTGTATGGTCACATAATGTCTGTAAACCCCTACTGCTTGTATTATAAAAGGGTGTTCCTGAATATTTCCTCTTTGACAGAAAGGTAAAACAAAGTGTTGGAGAGAAATGAGCTCCCTCTGAAGTAGGAGGGTCCAGGAAGAGTTGCAAAACATAAAATATCTGGCTATACATTGTGTTGAATTTGCAGTTAACTTGTCATGTCACTGCTTGTTTAAAAAGGAGAAATTACCTGTACAACAAAGGCAGAAGGAGGTTTAGTTGACAAGGTCATGTTTGGTTATAGGTTTGACTTATCTCAGTGGTCTTTTCCAGCTTGGCTGGTTCTGAGTTTCTATGAAATATATACATATGTGATTGTGTGTCCCTTTATCTGAGGCATTGATAGTTCAGAGATATTTGAATCCAGGATTTGGAATGCTGGAGCCTGGTGTGAAGCCTTTTCAGTCATCTTGCTGACTTCAGATCTGTGTCTTTAGATCTGAGCTAGCAAAATGCAAATGTTACAAATAACTTTCAAGGAAAAGAATATTTGGTTTGGGTTTTTTTTTTTTTAGATAGCTCTGGAATACTGCTTAATGATGTTTAAAAATTCCTTTTCCTTATGTATTTATGGTATGTTATAAATGAGTCTTACTCTTCACAGTAATCACTGAATGCTGTTAACAGTACAGGCTTGTTTGACAGTGCTGAAAATTTATGGCAGTAATTCTAAATAAAGGCAGTTTATGCATTGCCAGAAGAAAGGAAATATTTTTCCTATTTCATCTGAGATTTTATAATTCTAACTGCTAGCATACACTACAGAAAAGCTCATAGAACTTTGCAAATACATTTCCTAAATTCCTTATTTTAGCTATTTGTTTCTGCAGTCATTATTCTTTACAAGTTTTATGTTATTTTAAAAAGACAGCAATTCTTGAAAATGCAACTCATTAATTTTTTGAGACCTAATTTGAATTGAGGATTTCACTCAGGGGGACTTGTGAAACAAGTGAAAAGTGATAGATTTTGCTAAATACAACTGCTGCTAGTACATACCAGAGGAAAAACTTAAATTACACAATGCACCATATTAAGATTTAAATATCTGTCCAGGTCTGACATTGAGGAGTCACTGTGGGGTACTTCATGTGCAGCTGCAATAAAAAAATACAATTTTTCCATGCACGAGAAATGTGACAAATGATGATCCAGCTGGGAAGGTGTCAGTGCACAGTGAGCTGCAGTTGTCTGTCTCAAAATTTGTTGCAGAACTGGGGCAGGTTTGGGGAGGAGGGAACAGTTACATAAAGAGACATTTAAAAAGGTTATTCC
Organism: Urocynchramus pylzowi; assembly: GCA_013397555.1. Taxonomy (NCBI): domain Eukaryota; kingdom Metazoa; phylum Chordata; class Aves; order Passeriformes; family Fringillidae; genus Urocynchramus; species Urocynchramus pylzowi. The sequence continues at coordinate 51,733 of VZRH01008092.1, forward strand.
TTTATGGTAATTGGAAAGGTAATTGATTCAGGGTGTTTTTTAAGTTACAACATTTGATTCTCCTTTTTAGCTTCAAGTATTATTGAATACCTTTTACCAGGTGTTCAGGAAATTCTGACATGGCAAAAGAGATTAATTCTCACCCACTGCACAGGACTCAGTGCCACGAGGGTTAACTGGGGTCTAAAAATTCAGGGTAGAACTGGGAATCTGCAAGAGTAACAAGACTATTTAATCTACCAGTCTTTGGAAAAAATAGAAAAAACCCCCTGTGCTTCAGAGTTCAAGCTCACATTGACCTAATGAGAGCTGGGAACTGACCTCTTGTACATCTGATTATCTCAATCCTCCCTGAAGCATCAGGTAAGAGTTCAGCCACAGGAACACCCTGTCTGACATACTGAGGTACAGGAAACCTCTCAGGAATTGGTCAGGAATCACTTGTGTGACCTTCTATACAGGGCCCTGGTGAAAGGGGAAGTAATTTTTGGTAGAAGTGATGGTGTAGGTCTCTGGGTGTCTGAGCTTGGTTATTTGCTGTGCTAAGCTTTTGCATTATTATGAGAAAGTCACCTGGACTTGTTTCTAGTAGGGACTGTTGGGCTCTAAGGGTTGAATCAAACCTTGAAAATTTTAACTATTATACCAGAGTTACCTGGTATGCTAATGTAGAGGTTTGCCTGTATTGATTACATGACTAATAGAGAGCAATTAAGCTCCTGAATTAGCCACCTCCGTTAATTGCCAAAGGTAATTTCAAAGACAGATTGGGGCCTAATGTAATAGAAAAGAAGAAAGACTGCAGATAGAGCTAAATCAAGTTAGCTGCTATCAATGTATCCTCTGGCTTGTGGGGAGAGGGACAAACCAGTAACATGAGCTTGCTTATTTTTGTGCCTGGCTCTCCCAGAAAGAGTATCTGGTAAAATCAATGTTTTTATTTTTCAGGAGGAAGATAACAATAGAGAGGAAAGCAGACCAGAAAAAAAATTTCCTTTTGTTCTGTCTTTTGACAAATGTTATTTTAACATTGTGTACTCTATATGTTCAGGAAAAACCCCTACCAGGTGTTCAAGGGTGGCTTTTATTAGTCAGATGGTCATCAATTCTCATGTGCTATGAGCAGGACAGGAAGGCAGCTCCTTGATCTTTCCTGCAGGACAGGCAGTCCTCTGTGTGGCCAGCATGTCCCTTCAGTGGAGGCTTTGATGGGTTTTCAAACTGGCATTTGCACTGTCAGTCACAAGTATCAGCTCTGAGCTAGGAGAATCCAGCCTTTGATGTCAGCTCTGACGTGGTGACTGGCACTAGACATAGCACTCACCCTACATTTCTTTATTTACTTTTTTTTTTCAGCTGTCAGCTGGGGTAACTCAGAGTCTTTCCTGTTAAATCCTGTTAAATCACAAGCTCTTTCCTGGCTTGTATTTGTTCCAGATCTCTGTTTATAGGTGACTGGATGTGTCTGAGGAAAGGAAAAAAAAAAGTTTGTTTCACAGATATTCTTATTGTGCTCAGTTTGAGAATGAATTCAGAAAGTAGAAGCTTCTGCATAAATAATGACGGATTTTTGTGTTTGTGAATACAATTCATTACAAGCACATAGTTCATAAATCTGTGAAAGGCAAAGATGCTTTTTCCTTGTCCTATGCAGGTTGTTAGAAAGCTGTGTACTTTTCCATTAGCATTGAGACAAAAGATCTTTTGGAGACTTCTGGGAAGGGAAAGGTGAGGATCCATCAGTCAGAGCAAGAAGAGAAATTGTCTTCTCTAGGCTTTCACAGACCAGAGGTCAAGCAGGTACTGGGGAGAGAATCTAGATCATTATTCTGTTACTTTTGGGGAAAAAAGGGAAGTTTTTTCCCAAAGAAGTGGGAAAAACTTGGGTGTAGGTGATATTGGTGCTCTTTGAGGAAGATTTCTTCTGTTAAATTCCTTGTTTGTCTGCTCTTCAGGTGAGATATTCTGTGTCTGGTAGACAGTTAGGGCTTTCCCTGCCATGCCAGGAAAAAGCATCCATGGCTTTTCCTGGCTGTGCCTCTGAGCTGTGTGAGTGGGAAATGTTTTAACCTGTTTGTAGGGCAGGCCCTGTGTCTGCAGAGGATTCAACTCCTGTCTTGTTTCTGTGGGGCATAGCCTGGGAGGGCTGAGCAGGAGTGGCTATTGGCTCTCTACAGAGTCATACGCAGCATTGCTTGTAAACCTCAGGACAGGTCAGAATGGTTCACTGAAAACCTAAGAGACATTAAAAGTATAAAAATTATTCCAATGCATTCTCTGAGTCAACAGAAACTTATATTCATTTCTCAGGTAGCTTTAGTGATGGTTCTTCCTTTAACAGATCTTGCTTTGGTACTTGAGGTTATTTATTACAGATTATTTTAGTCTTATGAAAGAGAGGCTGCTCTTTAGGAAGTCCTCCGTTAGCAGTAAAATCTGCTGTGCACAGGAGTATGCTCACACCAAAACCCCAGCTGCTCCAAAATCATCTCTGGAGGGCTGATCTACATCACTTTCAGATGTTATCTGTGATTATGTAATGTAGGGGCTTGCTGAAGGAACTTTGGAAGGAGCTGTTGTGAAGCTGGAATATGACCTACTCAGGTTGTTGATGCTGTAGCATATTTTTATGTAATAACATATTGATAACAGCTTTTCACTGCAGGTTAGTCAGAAAGGCCTTTGTTACTCAGAGGCACATTGAAGACCAAAGTGATACACTTTTAAAAACAAGGTCATTGCAGTGTGTCATGACTCATGTACTCTAGAGCACAATAATATTTGGAAATTTAGTTTTGGGGTTTTTTTTAGCCTATACTTGGGATCCTAAATGGCAAAGGTTGCTGGAGGAGGCCAAATTATAAAGCAAAGACACCTTTCAGACCTTGTTCTGTTTTCCAAAAATAATTGCTGCTGCCACAGGAAAACACTGGGATATGTTTATATCAATAGGGATTGTGTGCTTATTCTATTCTGTTTTTTCAGTGTTCCATGTGTGCATAATTGATGTTTTAGCACTTTGCACTGCCTACATGTATTTATCTTTTTGTTAATAAGACAATTACTTTTAGACTCATAAAAAACAGCTGACATGAGCTAAATTGGGATGTCCTGACTAAAGACCTTAAGTAAATAAACAGACGTTAATATGGGCAAGTAGAGCAAACTGTAATTACCTGGGGCTGTGTGCCATGGAACTGGAACAAAAGTCAACCAAGCTAATTTCATTATTTTAATAGAAGTTTGCATCCCATTCATTAGACTGACATATGACTCGTTGTTAGTAACAGTTCATTTCAAAAGCTATGGTGGATAAAGGTTGATTAAAAATTAATGAGGCCCAGACACATTGCATTACCATAGTGTCAAGTTGTTTAAGTCTGTGGAGCTAAAATAAGAGCAGGCTTTAAATACTCTCTTGAGTTTTTCTGTTTCATATGATTTATATATTTATGCTCTCAGCCTTGAAGAGGCAAGGACTTGTGGATACTTTTTCTTGCTGTAGATATCATCAATAAATTATACAGTTAAATAAGTTGCGAGCAAAACCAATTGCTGTGTTATGCTGATGCATTTTTAGAAAATACATTCTGTTGATAATCCAGTAAATGTAGGAATTTATTAACTGGAGCTCTAGTTGTCCTCAATTCCATGGAAGTCAGTGGCATTTGATTGGCACCTAGTAAGCTAATTGACCATGACTGGAGTTGCCTGTCCTCTAGCCAGCATCAGTGCTTATATTTAGTTTTAGGAGCAGGGCTCCACTATGAGCAGGCCAATCTCTTTAAGCATCAGCCTGTGGGTAATTTCCCTGGCAGCAGTAACTGGAATACTGAATGTAAATGCAGTCAGTGGAGGTCAAGCTGGTTTCTGTCACTGTGCTTATCTCCCAAGCTGTCAGCAGCCCTGGTGTGTCACCAGGCTTCAGGGGGTTCAGCAGCACCTCAGGGTCATGCTTTGCTTCAGCCCAGCAGCCCAGTGGCCTTGTGAGACTGGGGTTCAGCATAAACCCAAAGCCCAAAGGTACGAAGTGTTTCATTAACAGATATTGACTCATTCAAATGGCAGTCTTCATTTCTCAAGGATTTTGCAGCCGTCTCCGAAATATCTTTGTTGCTTACCATTATATCTTCAATATGCTTAACTTCAGCTTAAATGTTCTGTGAAACAGCTGAATTTAAACTAAGAGATTGTCAAGAGAGATCTGTAGTGACCATATGGTGTTATAAAATGACAAAAATGTGAGAGAGGGTTGAGCCAGTTCCAATTGCCGAACTTGCTACTTGCTTCTAATAAACACTGAACTATCTGGCATCTGCTATCCCTCAGGTAATACCATCAAGAGTGGAAGTAAATGTTTCCTTTTAATTGCATTGTTTATGTCTAGAGGGTCTAGGGAGATCATGTTTATCTAGCTTTTCCATGCATACTGAATCAGCCATTTCAGGGAGAACTTTGTTATTCTTGCCAATTTTCTCTTCAATAGACTGAAGTTTCACTTGTCATTTTTTTGAGTTGTATTCTGTATGACTTCAGAAGTGAAAGTCCCGGCAGTTATTTCAGTATGTTTTTTGATAGGATTGTTTTCTTTTATTTTCACTCTTATTTAGTATTTTGGCAAGAAAAAACTAGATCAGTTCTTTCAAGGAAATCTGGGGATGAAAAGTGCAGAATGATACAGATTTAGGGCTCTTTGGGTCAGAGGGGTTTGGGAATTAAGTTCTATTATTTGAACCAAAAGGAATTTAGCAGAGTTATAGTTGAGGGAATTTTTGTGAAAAACCTCTACTGAATGTAACTGCCTCCCCTCCCTGCCCCCTGCAAAAAAATAGGTGTCTATTGCATGGAGAAAATTCTTTGTGCCATGACTAGAATTTTGTACAATTACACAGAAAACTCTCATCCTTTCTGTAGGAGATAATTAAAATAAATTGCGCATGTACTTTGGAATTCTCTTCATGTAAGGAGAGGATAATCCTGTCAACAGACATCTCCCAGCAATGATCCCTGTGCTGGTTTTGGCTGACACAGAGTTGGTTTTCTTCACAGTAGCTGATAAGGGGCTGCGTTTTGGATCTGTGCTGGAATCAGTGTTGATAGTTCAGAGATGTTTTGTTTATTTCTGGTCAGCACAGAGACGAGGCCTTTTCTGCTCCTCACCCCTGAGGAGCCTGGGGATGCACAAGGAGCAAGGAGGGGACTCAGCTGGGACAGCTGAGCCCAGGTGACCCAAGGGATGTTCCAGGATGTTGTGCTCAGTGTATAAAGCTGAGGAAGAAGGGGGACAAGCAACACACACACATTTCTCCTGTGGTGGCATTTCTCCTTCCAGGACACCATTAGCAGTGATGGAGCCCTGCTCTCCTGAACTCCTGCCTGCCCACGGCTGGTGGTGAATGAATTCCTTCTTCTGCTTTGCTTGTGTGTGCAGCTCTTGCTTTACCAGTCTTTATCTCAACCCATGAGTTTTCTCACTTTAGTTCTTCAGCTCTCACCCCAGTCCATGTGGGGAGAGTGAGTGCGCAGCTGTGAGGTGCTTAGTTGCAGGCTGAGGTTAAACCACAACAGTTCTGAACAGAAATGAGCTGTTCTCTTTGACAAGGAAAGGAAACATCAGGGATATGCTCCTGACTGAATTGGGGACTGACACAGGAACCCAAGGAATTATGTGGCATAAAGAAGGAATTGCTGTGTTAGTAGGAAAATCTTCTTCTTCACATGGGAAGACTGCGATTTGGTTCAGCTGGACTCAGTGGCCACAGGAGCCACAGCTGGAATGTGCACAGAACAAACAGGTCCACAGAAGGGGAGGCCTGTCAGTTTGACAAACATGCTGCACAGCTCATGTCACTCAGGAGCAGTAATTCCCCTTCTGAAGTGCGTGTCTGATTGGCAAGGCCTTGAGATAAATTCCCCTCCTGGCTGAGGCACTCTGTAGCTCTGGGTGAGAGGTCACAACCTCTTCTTGGGATTCCCCTGAGGGCCGGACACATTTTTGATGATGCAAATTGTTAAATTCTGTTAACATCTCCTTAAGTATTTGAAATTTCCTGCTCACCCACAATGTGTGAGGTTTAAGAGGCTGTATAACACAGCAAACTTACAGGCACTTGTTCCTCCAGCATCAACTCAGCTGGCTCAGTGCACAGAGCCTCCAGACACTGATTCATGCACCTGCCTGGGACAGAGAGGATGTCTCATTAGGAGTCCCTTCTGTCCTCTCCCTATTTCCAGAGCATCATTTGCTGCCAGGGGAAGCTCCTGGTGTGGGGAGTGGGGCAGGAGAGTCTCTCTGGCACCTGAATGCCATGAGCTCCTGGAATTCCCTTGAAACCAGGGCTGAGGCCAGAACAGGACAGTGGGAAGTGGGAAAGTGCCATTTTAAATTAAAAAGGCTACCTGGGAAGGTATGCAGTGTGCCAATAGGCTCCTTGGGCACATCAGAGTTATCATCTCAAGGACCAATTTCCAGCTGTTTGAGCCTGATCTTTGTTGGTCGGTGCTGACAGCGCCTGGCAGATGTGTTCATCTTTTCATGTGCAAGTAATTAAGCTTCTGCCTCTTCATCACCACCTCTTTTTGTGCCAAAGGATCACAGGGTCTTAAGAAAAGCAATGTCAGACTTAATATTTGAACTAGAGAAAAGAGGTAATAAAGATCACATGTTGTTGGGGGGGGGTGGTCATCTTTTGTGATGATTGAATCATAAATAATTCATTCTGCAGGTACCAGTGGTACAGAAAAAAAGATTCATCATTTCCTTGAGCCTGTAAATGTTACACTCAAAAATTAAATAAAAGCAGTTGTATCAAACATATCCTGTAGCACATCTTGTTTAATCTGAATATGTAGACCTGGCACTTTTTCCAGGCTTGAAAATAAAAATAATTTTATAAATGTTACATATATAGGTGCTATGGATAATGGAGCTGATAAGTTGTTTATTATGATCTTGTCTTATTTGTGTTGTGGCAAAGGAATTGCACAGTAGAGCTTTATATTGTTAGGTAAGGACTTTGTGTAATGCTGGGAGGTGAAGGTGGGTGGGCAGTCTGTGAAGTCACTCCTGAACTAGGCTCAGGGTGTGGAGCTATTTAACAGCTGATGGTTTGGCAACCTGTATTATATTATTGATTAATTTCTGTGGCTGTAGAGGTGCCTATTTTGGCACCTCAGAGAGGAGCTGTGGCCTTGAATCAGCCCCCTGAGGGAGCTGCACTGCTGGGATCCCCATCCTGGCCTGGCAGCGGGAGGAAGGGTGCCCATGGCCCTGAACACCAAGTGTAGGCATAAAAACTTTCCAGGGTATCAGTGACTTTGCAAAAAATAAAGGCAATGATTTTAACTGAAAAAAAATCAATATTGGTTTCATAAATAAAACAATAATTTACTTTGGGATGACTTTCTGCCCCAAGGGACTGGGGGTGCTGGCAGCCCGCACACTCCTGTCATTGGGGTGCAAATTAAATGGCTTCTGTTTCTTGATTAAAGGAGGAATGAGGCCAAATTTTTAAAGACAATGAAAGAACTGCTTTGGTGTGACAGAGGCAGCAGAGGCAACTGGAATTGGTTAAAAATGAAACCAATCAATGTATTTTTAAAGAATTAGAGCTAAGAAGGGATTTTTTTTTCCCCTAAAAGAAGGTTTATCTGTTTGGGTGTGTTTTTTGTTTTTTCGTAACTGAATGCAGTAAACAAGACCTCAGATGAAAGAGTGAAAGACTGGAAAATGTAACACTAGTTCTGCTATACTGTCCATTTGATTTTTGAAAGATAAACCTGGGAATTTTTTTTTTGACAGCCGGCATATTTGGAATTGTAGATACCCTTTAATCTGTAAAATAAGAGATTTGTTAAAAGAATAGAGACTGATTAAAGAAAGGTTAAAGTTTAAATAAAATGTAACTTTTTGTTTAGGACTGATTTTAAAAAACGTGAAGAACTTGGGACATTCCTACTGAATTCATTAGGCCTGGATTTCATCCAGGTTTTCTCCCAGTTTGATTTAACTGCAGGTGACTGGAACAGATGGGAGAGCCTTGATGTAGGCGTGAGCCAGTGATATTGTTCAGGGATTCCTCGCTTTGCAACTAAGTTTGAAATGGACTTGGACAGTGCATTCATGGTGCCTTTGGTGGTGGCTGATGCTGTGATGTTCCTCAGGTTAGGTCTCTTCTCTGAAATCAAACACGGAGGAATTCTGTTGTATTCTCCCCTGCTTTTACAGACAGTACTCAGGAGAGAAGCTAACAAGAATTTGAAATAATCTTATTTTTATAATTAGTGTAAAACTGAATAATTTTAAGGAATAAAATAAGAGCAAAACAACAACAAATGCAATAACTTCTGGTTGCTTTGTTGTAGTAAAGTGGAGTGTTTGAGAACCTTAAGCTTATTCTAACAGTCCCTCTCCAAACGGTGGGAGGGGTATTTATTCATCTGGAACAGACAATGTATATTATTTAAATACCTATCTCAGATTTTATAAACAATAGTTAGACCCAATCATGTACAGGAGATGTAGTGTTTGTTTGTTTAATTAGGAAGCTGAGCTGTGCTGAATCCTGTGGCAGATGTTGCCGTGTATAATGTAATAAATAAAATTCTTTATGGGACCCAGCAGGCAACAGAGCTCTCAGTTAGCAGATGGCAAAATATTAAGCTGGCAGTGCAGTAACTTAGCTGCCTGTGTCAGCTGGACCAGACTCAGGTTTAGCACAAGCATGAATCAACTTCACATAGGAGGTGTCACCCAGCTCGTGTTTCTGCCATGGATGTTAATAACAGTACATGATGGAAGAGTTTTCATTCAGAAGATGATGCAGTAAAAGTCATTCTGGGCTTAACATGATCTCTGCTGAGTGAGACAACAGAAGATCTTCTACAAGAGAAGAGCAGGCCAGATGTGCTGCTCAGTCCAAACTAAGTGGTGATCCTGAGATGTCAAACCTGTTGGAGCTAACCCCTATGGAGCCTGGCAGGTGGGAAAATGCCTTTTGCTTCAGAGGAGTTGTTGCATTGGGCACTTGGCATCAGCTGTGTGTCTCAGCCCTCAGTGGGTCTTGGTAGTTCCAGTGCAGAAAAGCTGTCCCTGCACAGCCAAAGTCACAGTGTCCATTGCCTCCAGAGATCCCAAATCCTGCAGGATGAAAGGGCTTTGCAATTCATTGCTGTGCAGACAGCTCATGCTTTTCACCCCATTTCCTCCTGGCTTTCCCTATCTGTGGAATGCATCCACATCTCTTCAGGCAGTATTCTGTTGTCCCCTGCTGGGACACTGTCACCTCCCGAGGCTCCCTGCCCTGCAGAGCAGCTTCTCCAAACTCCAGTCTGGCTGTGCCCTCACTGCAGCTCTCCCAGCCCCTTGTGATGTGCATCCCAAGGGGATGGCATTTTCCCTGGACCCAGCTCAGGGTGTAATTTAAGACTGGTATTACAGTGTTTTAGCCCAGTCTTAGGATGTTTAAGCCCATCTTAAATGCAATTGTCTGAACAGCAGGTGTTTATGACAGAGTAAAACAGGATAGATTGCAAAGATGGGGTAGGCATAATGCTTTGTACAAACTTCACAATCTAGCACAAAGCAGTTAATCACCCATTTATCACAGTGGCCTGCATGTGCATATATTGATTTTAATATACCTTTGTGGAAAAAGAAGGGTTTCCAATGATTAGCTGCTTTCCTTGGTGTCACGATCCGCTCCTACGAGCGAGGGTAGTGATGGTTCGTTTAAGTGATCTAAGAGTGCAAAACACAACACAGAGGGGATTTCAGTATTGCTCAAAAACAAATGCACCTTTATTGAATAACCACAACAAATGCAATAGAGGGACTGGAAAAAGAGAAAATATAAAAAGAGAGAAAGAGAGGGAGAGAAAGACGGGATATAGCTACCAAGCATGGAGATGAAGTCCTCACAGTTGGTGTCTGCTCCGGTGAGGTCCAGTCAATGAGGTTCACCTGTCACATTGGAGAGATCTCAAAAGTCCAGATTAACTTAGGGGTCTGATACAGTTCTCAGCACGGGGCGGGGGGGGGNCTTAGACAAGGGTCTCAGTCTTTAGCAGAATTCAGTACAAGGGTCTCAGTCCTTAGAAGGGTGGCATCAATCTCCTTCCATCACGGTGGTCGTGAAGCAGATGAAGGATTTTCCGTGAGGGACCACCAGGATTGTTTCAACAAGTTCATTTGGCCAAGAGGTGGGGAAAATTCATGAGCTACTGTAAGCATGAAAAGGGCACATTGCCCTCTCTCTGAAGCAGTGTTCCATGATTTTGCAAATACACCTGCAAACAATCACTTGGCAGACCAAAGCTCTGCTCAGAGTTCTCATGATCTTGGCGTGCATCCACCTCAAGCAGGCCAGGGTCCTGGTCAGGGTCCTCAGTAGTGGTCCCATTCTCTGGTCTTGCAATGATCGTTAGACAGATGAGGGAGAAATTCAAAACTGTCTTCCACACTTGGCTTTAGAGAATGTCATACAGGGATGATAATGAATACGAGATTTTGGCTGTTGTTTAATTCTTTTTTCTTGTCTCTCGCCTGTTGGTAGGCAGCTCACACCAACTTCTGGGCAAAGTGGAAGATTAGAAAGGTTTTTAAAATTTTTTTTAAAAAACAATCAAGTTGTTCACATAGCTGTATTTCAAAAATACAGCCCAAGCAAAGTGAACCTTGTAAAACAGCAAATTGTTTAAGGAAAAAAAAAAGTAATGTTTGTTGTTTTAGTTATGCTCATTTAACTGGAAAAAATGTACTAAACCTTCTCTTTGAGGGATAAAATTTACTAACTTTTTAAAACATATATTGAGTCTTGAAAAAGCAACTGCAAGTTTTTCTTTTTTTTTTTTTTTTTTTTTTCCTTTTCTAACACCTCTGGCAGATAGGATGGATTTAGTTGAGGTAGAATACCCAGCAGCCTCCAAGAGGACATTGCTGTCCTATAGTTGAGCTCAGCTATGACTGTGTTGCATCAAAACCCTACAGAAGCAAGAAGTAACTAATTCCCTTAGAAAACACTGAGACAGTGGAATATTTTGGGTCATTTTAGGTACCTAGAGAGTATAGTAGTAAACAAGTTTCATTTTCTCCCATGCATAACAAAGCCCAAAGCTCTGAGACGAGTTTGCACAAGCTGGGATGGCAGGGAAATGTGACTTTGCACTAGTTTGGTTTCCCTGCATTAGGAGATTATCCAGGACTGTTCCTGTTCCTACAATGCAGGCTGTTCTAACAGCTGATGTGCTAAGAATCTCACCTAACTGCTGCAAAGATTTTCTGAATATACCACACAACCTGCTGGTGGTCCTGAAAAATCAGTTGCTCTTTCTTGTCAAGAGAAAACAGCGAAGCTTTGCTGTGGGAAAAGCCAGTGGGATATGATGGCCCTTGTGTAAATGAAATGACAATGTACAAAAAGCTAATTTCCTTCTTTTTCTTAGTACATGAAAAGGTGGCATTACAGTAGTTGCCAGAATTTCTAGACGTTGATATGTTAGCCCTAAATTAGGAAGAATCCTAACTTAGACCTGTGTGGTCTAGTCAGTTTGGTTGCTGAATTGAGATTCCATCCAAGGAGAAGCTCAGAAGTGTCTGCTTGACTTCAGCTCTGTTGGCTTCTTCCAGAAGCAAACATCTTGGAAAGAAGAATGATCACCAAGATCACCCACAAGTAATTGTATCTGGGGATGTGAGAAGCCAATTGAGAGACATCAAGCAGGTACAAAATTCTTGAAGGGATGTGTGTATTTATGTATATATATATTTATATGTGTTAGGAGCACCAAATCAATGACATCTAGAATGAGAATCATGTTCAAAAATAATACTGTTAAATACAGACACTTCAAGTGGCAGAGTGAACAGAATTTTGGTATTAAATGGCATAAACTGACTCCCATTAAAAGTTAAAATCATCAATTTCAGCCAGTTGAGATTTGGAAAATCTCACCCTAAAATCCATCTGTTGAGTCCTGACACCTAAAAGCATCTTATTAGCATTAAATGGGATTGCTTACTTCAGATTATTCTCAGTCTGAATGTTTGATGAGGAAATCTTTCTAGTAGCCACTTTTAAGCCATTTAGGTTTACACAGTTCAAGTTAGATTCAGATCAGTACAGTGCCTGCAGTGATGGTTAACAGTGATCCTTTATCTCCTAAAGACTCTGGAAATTATGTTCTTTGTATGAATTTACAAAGCAACAGATGATGTGTCAAGACAGTAATTTAAACTATGAATCTGCCCTTCCTTAAAGATGAACTTCTGCAAAAGAAAAATGAATAAAGTGCTAGTGGCAGACAAGCAGAATCTGTGGATAAATGCATCAATTTTTGTTACTGACAGATCTTTGTTTATAATAAAACTGAAGTGCTGTGAGGTCAGTGTCAGAATGAAACTACACTTGTTTTCACAAACATGCTCATGTGATGGTAATAGTAGCTATTAACAAGATTGACACAGTTATCTGCCAAACAGAAAAAATGAGTTCTCCTCATCACAAAATGAGCAAAGTTGGGGGAATAATAAATCAGAAAATTAGTTAGGACATCATTTATCTTTCATGGCTTTGTGACATTGCAGCTTAGAGTCCTTCAGGACATAAATTCATTTATTGCATTTTATTGTTAGGAAAACCTGCCAAGGTTGTATCAGGCTCTGGGAAGTGAGATGAGCAGAAGTAACTGTGTGGTGTTAATTAAGATGGTGTTTGCATGCTTTTGCTCAAGATGTGGCCAGTTTGCTGTAAACTGTTGAACTACTTTTCTTCTTCTGAGCCCTTGAAGGAAAATGAGAATTCCAAAATGGGTAACTTCTGTCTAAGAACTTGTGGCTCTGGCTATCACAGGTGCTGGTGGATGGATGGCAATAACCATTTCATAAAATGAGATGAGGCTGTGCTCTCTTCAGCTTTTCATTTAGATGTGTAGATTCTGTGCAGTTATTCTAGACTTTTAGTTTTAGACTCTGTCAGCATGAAGAACTGGTGCTATCTAAATTTTTTATTGGGTGTTTTTTTTGTCCTTTATGGATTCCCAAGTATTTTGTAGTTACATGTCAGAGAATTGCTTCACTTTTCACAGAAATGCACATACCATTTATTTTCTTCAAGACATGACATTTCATGATAATTAGAGAGGGAAGAAGATGAGATGAATATGTTGATCTGCAACTCTAAAGAGGAAAAATAGTAGAATTCTGTCAATTTGTACTTTTCACTCTGTTATTGCCTTCAGAAAATAGCTAATCATATATGATAAAATTATTTCCTCAAAAATTAACAATTTACGCGACATTTTGAAAACGGAAGGAAAAGTAATTGCCTAATACTCACATTTATATTTTAAATGCCTAGCTTCAGTTTTGCTTTTGGACCAGAGATTTTTAAGTCTGTCTTCAAATCCTAGAATGAACATGCCTGCAAAATTAATGCTAAATCTTCAACCAAGGAACTCGCTTAGCTGAGCTCTTCCTCCAGGGAAGTTTGTAACAACTTCTATACAAAAGTCACAAAGATCATGAGAATGTGCAGGATGTTGAAATGGAAAGAAAATTGATTTTAACTTATATTCCTTTTATCCTGCAAATATTAAAGGACTCCTTTGAATGATACCTTAAGGTTTAAAAAAAACCCTAACAATTGTTCCCTGAAAGCCAAACAACGTGGGATTAATTTTTAATCAGTGTCTTAATTGCACCTGGTGGGGCTACAGGGGAAAGGGGATGGTGCACAGAGTGTGTAGAAAAGTTTGGATGTGTTCCTTTCCTTACAAAGATAAATAAATGTATATTTTAATGCCTTTAGAGGAGCATTAATATGAAACTTGCAGTATCAGCTTGGGTGTTTTTTGGCAGTGTTAAGCAGTCACTCGCTCCACCTTTAGCCACAGGGAGAGGCTGGGCAGGAGATAGAGGCTGGCTGTGGTGTGAGTGTGCCCAGCAGGGCCAAGAATCTGGAGCAGATCCTATCCTGAACCAGCAGCAGTGAGGGTGGAGAGGGAGGGAAGGAGCTGCTGGAAGGAATGGTCCATATTGCACACTAATGCTTCTGCAAAGGCCTTACCAGATATTGATGAGAAATGTTGTAGGACTGGGAATTCTTATCAGAGATTAAGGGTGGAATAGATGGTTTTTGGATGGGAGAATTTACAGTAATTTGTTAGCAAAATGACAGTAAAAGAAGAAAAAAGACCATACTGTTAGCTTTTAATTCTTTTTAGCACTATTTAGAGCAGAGAGCCAGAATTTTCATCAGGTTGGATTTTTTTTTTTTTGGTGCTTTTTCTGCTGAGCATGTCTTGCTATTTAGTTTTCCACAAGAATTTTAGCATCACCAGCAAGCAGCATATCACTTGTACGGCACCACTGACTTGCCATCTGCCCTGGGAGCTGAGCTGCTCACAGATTGCTAGAGTGCAGGGCTCTGTAATGAGTTGAGTTTCTGGAATAACAAAACTGTTTTGTTCCTTTGAAATGCAGGTCAGGTAGCCTGTGGCACGCAATCACTGACATGGCCAGCAAGCTCCCAGGGTCACATGAAGACTCCTTTACACACTCTCACAAAGACACAATGGATATGTCCTGCATATGCAGGAACAAAAAAGGAAGGAGGTGATTTTTGCTTTTTATACATTTGATATTTTCTTGGGGTCCTGGAAAAGGAGGTATTTCAGCATGGATTTGCAAAGGGACTTCTCACTTGTGTGACTGAGAGCAGGAAGGTGAGCTGTAGGTCAGCATGGACTTTGTTCCAGTCTGTTATTATTCAGTGCTGTTCTTTCACACCTCCATTCCCATACAAAGCTGATTTTTGAATGCAGCAGATCTTTGCATTCACAGAATATGCCCTTAAAGCAAAATAAACTGGTCTGGTCTTTGGAGACTGAGAGCCTCAGCAGGGTATGGGGCAAGAAGTGATCAAAGGAGACCTGGCATACTACAGGGAAGCAATGGGCAAAAGAGAGGGGCAGCTACATCATTCTTAAAACAAGGTAATGTTGTCTTTGAGCTCTTGTGCAGATGCACTTTAGAAATCCCAGTACAGACTGAGAAAGAATCCCCTCTCCTATAAAGAGGAAGTGTAGGTCAGGTAGAGGAGCCAGCTAGGGGTGCCTCAGGCCCTGCTCCTGGGCAGATGGAGCTGGTGGGAAAAGGGAAGATTTGCTGGCTTGGTAGCTCAGTGCTCTGTGCTCTTGTGGCAGAAAAGAGAAACATGGAGTGTAGCCAAGGAGGCTCCCTGTAGCAGCACATGTTTGGAAGAGGAGGTTGCTCCCACAAAGGTGGTTGTGGTTTTTTTTTCAGATGCCTACATAGTTAGGAGCACAGGGAAAATGGATTAACTGTTTGATGAAGCATGGGATGCAGCTGTTACCCTCCTCATGCCTTTACTATTCTCTCTTTTGTACTCCCAAATATATGGTGGGCATCTAAGAGCAATAAGTAGCAGTTTAGTGGTTTAGGAGGGAAATCACAGAGTTAGGTATATTTTAAAGTCACTACAAGTGTTCCTACATGCCCTTTGGGGTATCTTCACACACAGCTGTGCTACTCTTGTGCTCTTTTGGAGTTTACTCCCTTCTGTGCATCTCCACACATGTATTGTGCTCATGATTGAGACTTGATCCTTACAGAGATTTTTACACTCTTGATGCTGTTTTTTGCTTCCCCCTCCTGCCCTCTGGTACCCTCTGCTTTCCCTCACCTCCTGTTTATTTACACACATTTGTCCACCTCCCCTTTTTGCTGTCAGGACTCCATGAGGAGTGAGCCATGAGCTTTGCTGGGTTTTGTATCAGGTGTGCACAACAGTTTGGGCTTTAACGGCTTTACTGGCTGCTGCTCTGACTGAGATGAATACTGTGTATCTGTGTCATGGACAGTGAGTAACATAACACATCCATATTCCCTGTGCATTGGGCAGAATTCCTCCCTTCATGCAACATTCTCAGCTTACTGCAGCAATTTCACAAAGTCAATTCTTATCTATTACCACATAGGAAAAGCAGCAGAGAAATATACATGTGGCACAGGACTTTTAATGAACCTACTCCTTGGGAGTCAAACTTCCTTTATGCTACACAACAACAAAAAATAAAATTAGGCTTTGGTTACTTGACATGTTCTGTGCAAAGACATGACTGACTTATCTGATCTCTGAACTGAGCTGATCACAGGTTTGACTTCCTAAGTTCATGCAGGTACTGTACATAGATGTAGATGATCAACTCAGCACATCCACCCTCACCCTTGAGGGTAACTTGTAATTACTTTGAGAGAAGTACATCACTTATGAAGTTCATTTATTATGTGTTTTTTGTAAGAGGCCCCCTAAAGTCAGCCCAACTAACCCCTGCCAGCCCTCCAAGTGCTCCAGTTTGTTCCTGCTGCTTGTGCTGACTCCTGCTCAGGGGGGAGAGGTGGTCTCCAGTGCAGCTCAAGCACACAAGCCTTCTGAGCATCTCTTCTTTCCAGACCCCTCTGGAGTCATGCTTCCCTACAGAAGTGGTGTTGCACATGCATCCCACTGTGTTTCTGAGGCATTTGATGCTGTGGAGTGGCTCACTTGAGTGAGATGGATTTTGGGAAGGACACTTGGGAGCTGGGGCAGGTAAGGGGTGTTGCTTGAGTGGGCAGAAATGGTTTGGTGCCTCCTGAGGCTCTTGCATGTTCCAGTGAGCTGGAGCACCGCCTGTAGAGGAACTGCAGGCTGGCATGTTGTGCTGTAGCCTTCTTGGTGTTTGGGAAGGGAGCCTGCTGCCACACTGGAGCACAGGGACAGCAGGGGGACAGCTGAGGGACAGCAGGGCACCCGGCACACTGGCAGCAGGTCAATCTCTGTGCCAGTGTCACAGCTGACAGGTGACAACCTCGTTGTGCAGAGCAGGTGGGGCAGAGCTGGGAGCTGCTTGGAGGAAGCCCAGGCAGCCAGGCTGTCCCAGAGCCACAGCTCCCTGCTGGAGAGCAGGCTGTGGCACCCTGCTTGTCACATATTGCACTCTCTCCAAGCATCTCGGTGGGCTAGCACCAGGGAAGGCGGGCTGCTTGTCCCACAGCCACCATAAAAATTGTTCCCAAGAAAGAGCAACTTGGCAGCAGCTTCCTGGGATTTGTGACTTTGGCAACTTGTCAGTGGTAGGGAGTGAGAAAGAGGTGTGAATTAATTATTCTGTCTCCACAAGATTTTTCCCTCTAGGGGATCCAGGCACAATCTTCCTCCTCCTGAGCTTGCCGTGCTGATTTTATAAATCTGCAGCATGCAGGAAAGGTCTTAAATGTCACCTAAAAATATCTGCCCATCATGGAGGCTTATTCATGCTGGGCCCTTATGGAGCATCTCTGCCCAGGGATGATTTTTCCTTGCTATGCAGAGTTACATGGCAGTTATATGCAGAGATGGGACTGCCTCCTCCTAGTTCTGGTAAGGTGGATGGAAAATAATGTGAAGAAAAAGTAGGAAAAAGCATAATAAAAAGCAGGAGAACAGCACTGACCTGGGCAAATATACTTTCTCCAGTCAGGAGAAACATTTGTTGAGCAAAATAAGCAAAATGCACGTATTGTCTGCCTCTTGCGTGAGGTTTGCAGCCCCAAAAAAGTGATTTTGTCACTGCCAGTTCCAAAAATAAAAGGTCAGCAATGAAGTCCCTCCCCAGTCCTGAAAAGCACTTGTTATTTTCCCAACAGTATTTAAGGCTAAGCTCTGTTTGCAAGTGTCTTGCTATAATTGTAGTTTTTTATTTTTGTTTTTAAAAAAGGGATTCAGTCACATGTTTCCTGGGTTTGGGACATTGCAGAGCCTGCCCAGCCTTTGGGAAGCTGAGATAAAACGGTGGGAGCTGTTTCTTCTGCATATTGCCCCTTCCTCCCCTCCATAGAAGATACTTTTTGAATTAATGCTGATTTTCAGTGGTCAAATCCTTAATGGATTAAAGGAAGCAGCAAGGGGAAATCCCAATTTCCAGAGACAGCAGTGCTGTGTGAGTGGGACAAGCAGTGGTTTGCTGCTGGAAAATGCCATCATTGTGTTTGTGGCTGCTTTGGGTAACAGAGAGGCAGACTGAGCCCTTGCTGAAGGGAGTCCCAGTCCCTGAGTCACTCCTGATGCCACCACAGCAAGGTCACAGTGGGGACCTTGCAGCCCCAGCAGAGCAGTTTGGGATGACAAAATCCCAGCTCATGGGGTGGCTGGGGTGTGTGGATGGATGGCATCCTTCCCATCCTGCCCGCCCTGCACCTCTGTCACAACGCTCGGCAGATGAGAAAATGCTGAAGGCAAGTGTTTACTGCTTCATAAACAACCTAATCTTTTATCAAATAATTTATTTTATGTAAAGGAAGAACTCTAGTTTGCAAAGCTAATCTGTCTTGTCTTAAACCCTCTTTTTTTATCTTTGAAGCCCAAGTAAGTGCCCAATTTATAGTATGTAGTAGATAGGATTTGGGATTCTTATTGACTTTGCAATCTTGGTTTTGCACTTTCTGATCACGTTTCTGGGGGAAAAAATCAACTGAAGAAATTGACATATTTGACAGTGTATTTTCTTTTCTTTCTTTTTTTTTTTTTTTTTAATGTCTGAGACATTTCTGTTTGGCAAGGGTGAATTAAAATTATCAGAAGGTTATAACTAAAATTTTCCTCAAACTAAATGACTTCAAAAGTCCTGGGTGATACAATTTTCTTATTTCTCTGGCTTCTGTATTGTCAGTTAAAATATTTCACAAGAGCCAGGAGATGCCGTATGTTTCAGGGGAAGTAAAAATCAGTGACAAAAAAAGAGATTTAATCAGAATTGATGGTTTCACTTCAAGACATGCCAGCAAATTTTTACTTGTAATTATTTCTGATGTTTGTGTCTTGAGATTCTGAATCTGACGGGCAAAAGGTCCCACTTTTAGGCACTGAGTACTTGCTGGAGTATAGAGAGCTCAGGCCTTCAGCAGGTCAAGGTCACACCTTCATAACTCAAATGTTCCCATCTTCATGAATGTTTTGGTAGAACAATATCAATACATAAAGACAGAAGCCAATCTGGGTAACCAGGAAAATGCCATGTGTGGCAGCAATGGCAGGTTTTCTGCAGTGGCATTAGAAGGTGGCAGGTGAGATGTGTTTGGGCAGGAGCAGTGGATGGTTTTGAGGCACTGAGGATGTTGTTTGTGTTGTGTAGAAGTGGGACAGGCATTGAAGTCCATGGCAATTGTTAAAGGTAGGGCAGCCTTTGAAACGAACAGAAATGGTGCAAAGAGATTAATGTAACAGATGATAGGAAAAGAAGAGATGGAAAAGAAGATGTCAAAAGGAGGAATTAAAATTTTAGGTGCTGTCAGTCTCAACTGTTCTCATGCTGTCCAACACAGGAAACTAAATGCTTTGTTTCCTGGTGCTTTGTGCAGATGGGGGGCACAAGAGGCTGGCAAATAAATACTTCAGTTGTTGCATTGTTTGTGACTCTCTCCTGCTGTTGATGGTATAGGGAAAGTTGCCTAAATTGACGTACCCAGCTGGGTAATGTGTTTATCCTCAAAAATCATGTTTCCCACAGCTAAAGAACCATTCCACTCTAAAAAATTATCATCACATTATTAGCTGAGCTGTGTTGTGAGAGCTCACCTTGCGATGTCTTTTTTTTTGACACCATCTTCAAATAATGTATTTGGCAACTAACCAGACTGATTAAAAACAGCAAACAGGCTGACTTTTTTACTTGACTTTTCCCAAGTAAATGACCAAGGCCTTTTATGTAGCTTAAAAATAACTCTGCAGATGAAGTTCTGTAGTGCTTAATTTAGCCATATTCACCCAATCAATCTATCTTATACTACCTCTCTCTGTTTAAAGCTGGTCTTAATAAGCTGTTAAAACCCCATGTGCAGTGGTGGGTAATGTTAACTCATCCACTGAGGGAGATGTGGGTGAGGGACCTGAGGTCTATTAAGTGTTTGGGATGTTTCTTCACATCAGTTTTTATTTTTCATACAATAAAGCCAAATATATAGCTATAGAGATAATCAGCAAGTATGAGACAAATATATTTTTTTACTTTTGAATGTGCATGCTCTATTGATCAAGTGTTGGCTGCTTTTTGGGTTGGAGTATTGTGGAAAGCAGAGGGAGGTGAAGCCCACAGCTGGAGTCTTTAATTAGAGGAGATGATAGTGTGAACATGCTGTAGCACACTCAGGTGAGTCATTGCTACACATTGATTTAAACATTATTAAAACAAACTCCTCACTTACTTTCAGGATTAGTGTGACAATGTATTTTTGTTAAAGCCAGGCACAGGGGACAGAGATCATGCTCCAGGGTAGAAAATTAGTTCTCCTTTTCCTAGTCTTGCTGCTCCAACTTGATTAATAGATTTCCTCACACATTGCTCTGCTTGCTGTCTTTGGCAGAACTTCTTTTTGCATTTTTCATCATCACATTAGTAATATGTGAAGGAGAAACTGGTCCTTCCATGACAAAGAAGATTAATTTCAGCAGCTGTTGTGGGATAAACATAGGACACAAAGGGAACTTAATGTGAAGGGGTTTTAAACCTTGCTTTTCCTTATGAGTAAACTTGCAGTGTTTGCATCTTTATGTTATTATTCGGGAACTTCATCTACTAACTGAGGAAAACATTTTTTTTTCCTACAAGAGGCCAAAGCCAAGCTCTAGACTTTGTTTTCTGGGAAGGATCATGATTCTAATCTGGAGATGAAGTGCAAATTTTAGTTGCAATTCCCTATAACTTGTGAAAATATTGGAAAATTTTAGCAGCTCCTGTACTACCTCAGGGCCAGTATGGGGCTAAGCAGGGTTCTTGTTGGCTGCAGTTTCTCACCCAGGAGAAGTTTCTTCACCCGGCTAAGTAACTTGCAGTGTATAGCAGACCCAGAATCTGAAGTGTAAGAGGTTTGCAATAGAGCAGTGGGTCAGGGGAGTGGAGGGTTCAATGGAGTGAACAGCTGGGGCCAGTCAAAGTTGGGACTGTGCAAGGTGTTACCTGCTTCGGACTGTGCTGAGAGTTCCCACTCTGACAGTGTTAACAAGTTTTGCCATAATTCCAAGGTGCCAAGTTACACCTTGGAAACAGTTAAAGCAATTTAACAGTAAACTTGGCATAATTACTAGTTAATAGCCAGAGCCAGTGCTCCTAAAGCGTAAATTGTTTTGGTATTGATCTAAGCTTACACTGTCAGCATTTTGTAGAGACTGAACTTTAAGTGCTTAATTCAGCTGTATGCAACCATTAATTTTGTTTTTTATCTGCAAACAAAGGTGCAAGTGGTTATTCTATTTTCCTGCAATAATAAAATCAATTAAACTGTTTTTCCCCAAACACAGATGACCTTTGTAAGCAACACATTTGAAATACCAACATGTGAAAAGAAAATGATGACAAGATCTTGTGTTTATTAAGAGAAATTGAAGACTTGATAGCAGGTTAATACTGTAGCTACTGACCAGGTCTCCTTTATACTCATTTCCAGGGGTGGAAGGTGTGTGGTCAGATCTGTGTTCCACCAACCTTCCTGCAGTTAAGCTTATGATTTTGTCTCTAAACCTCTTCCAGTGTAGTTTGATATTTATTGCTGGAGTCATTACCTCTTGGTGAACCCCAGCACAGCACAGAGAAGGGGAAGTCTGTATCAGCTCAGAGGAGTGTGAGCAGAGCCAACACACACATGAATAATTGGAGACATCTTTGCAGGATCAGTGCTCAGTCTCCAGAATGGAGGAATTGCACAGTTAGGGACATTTACATTTACTACTAATAATTGGTTGTTTAATCCTTATTAGCTTCTGATCAGATGTTTCTGTTTTGCTCTTCACATGTGGCAGTTCAGGACTGCTTCCTTGAATTTAAAATCCAATGTCTCAATTATTTATGGAAGTTAACTTTTCCCATCTGCCTCAGAGTGTGGATGATTACAGAAACAAGTTCATCCATGAATGGATGCATTTAACTCTGTTGCTCAGCACCAAGATGTGTCCCTGTGCACTGTGCCCAAGTGTCACAGCTCCTCTCTGAACATGTATTGGTGATGTGGCTCTTTCTGTGCAGCCAGGACTGGAAATGCAGAACTGTGGGCTCATAATCTTTTAACTGCTGTTGCATCAGAATGCCTGAATGACAGTGTGACTGGCGCTTCACAGCATTTACAGCATTTATTCCTGATATCCAGAAGGGCTGATTCATGCTTTTATTTTCTTTTCTTAGCTCTCATGAAGAAGGCAGTGAAACTGACAAAGGGCCAGTAAATATAACTAAATATAAATGTGCTATCAAACTTTGGCTGGATCTTTGTTATTTATCAAATGTTCTCAGTGATGATGCTGCTGAGCTTGGGGTGGTACAACTCCAGCTGCCATCCCAGAGATCCCAGAGTGAACAAACAATTCATACCATACCTAAAATCCCAAGGATCTTGTGAGAAAAAGATGTGCCACAGAAACGTGATACTGACAGATGAATTGTTATTACCTGGCCACCAAATTGGATGTGGGAAGGGGTCACTAAGAGGTTTGATCTCAGTACACCAATGTGGTCACTAAATACCACTTACAGTAGCAGTCATTTCCTGGACAACAGCAGAGCAATGTGATCCTTATTAAAATTACCCCATCAATTGGAAATCACTGCTATGGTTATGTGATTATGATTATTAAGATAATTAAAATAAAACAAGTTAGTAAAAGATCCCATTAAGTTTGACCTTGAATAATTAGGTTTCTAATGCATAGTAAGGCCAGTAATAACAAACTACCATGAAAACAGAAATTCAGAAGTTTTTAGGCAGAATTTAAAGGAAACCCATTGCTTTTTCCAGTGTATTTAATTTTCAATATGGAGTCTGCAATGAGCTGCTCATAATCATGCACTATGCCATCAGGGTTTTGCACCTATTTACATATAAATAGTTCAGACCTGACTTGGCTACCAACAGTGATTAATTTAATTTATTGTCCTTTGGCAAGTGAATTATCATTGGTTTTCTAGCACTTTTAACCTTAGCAAACCCTTGGGAAATAAAATTTAGATTGAAAGAAAATTACTACTGGTGGAGAACAGCAAGAAAGTGACAGTAGTATATATAAACCTCAGGCAGCAGCAGAATAAAGTGTCATATTATTGTATGCTGTCTTCTAAAGTTCAATATTTCTTTCCTGATTTACACTTCTGTCATTTTTTCCAAGTGAGTCTTCTTGCTTTGGGGACTTTTGCATCTAACTTCATGTTTTTCAGCGAGGAAGAGGGATTAACCTACTTACCATTAGAAAACTCATAAGAAAACTTACCATCAGAACTCATAAGCATAAGCCAGCAATGTGCAACCAACAACAGCTAAGGAGGTGACATCTGTTGAGCACTGATGACTGAGTATCAGAGTAACACTAATTGATCATCTCTCCTGTAGGAGAGACATCTTTGGAGGGCCCATTTCGGCCCCTGGGGTCAAATGAGCAAACAAAGAGCCCATTTCGGCCCCTGGGGTCAAATGAGCAAACACAGAGCCCTGAAGCATTGCTTCCCTCCTGCACAGGCGCACCTGGCTCCTGCCTGCCCTGAAATGCCAACCCTGCTGAGGATCCCCCATGAAACTCTACACTGCCTTCCAGCTGAGATCATGAGGAGCAGGAACAGAAACACTGGAACAGGACCAACATCTACTGCACTATTCCCATCACAAAGAGTTTGGGGGAAAAAAAAATAACATTTTGGAATTCCTTACAGCTTGAATGTACGTAAAACTGCTGCACAATTTGTTTTCTAGAATTAAAAGAGTGAATTATCTCAGATGGCAAGGAAATTAGAGGTTTGTTTTGTGAAGCTCTGTTGTCAGAACCAAACATATCTGTACTCCAAAAACATGGCAGCAGATTTAGAAAATGGGAAGTCCTGAAATGTGGAAAAAATTTAATACAATTTTTATATCAATCCATCTTAAGTAAAGTATTTTTATGTCAATATATTTTAAGTGAGGTATTTTTATGCCACAAGTGTGTTACCAATAGTGGGTTTTTTTCATCCCACAGGAGATTTTTGTTTAAAAAAAGACAATCAATAACCATTGTTCAAGAAAATAAATTCCATTTTCAGCTTGAAAGTGATTTCCTTTTCTGCACATATCAAAATCATATTTTGCTTCTCAAGTCACCTTCAGATAATAATTTCCAAAAATAAACTTTTATATTCCTGATGTTAAAAGCACAAACATATCATATTGTAAGTACTTGCTCCCATGAACCAGTACTGTGTGCCTTGACATGATCCTTACTGGTTTGTTTCAGGTGCTGTCAGCTATTTTAGCAGAGGATGAGTCACTGTGGGAAATGCAAATACTGTTTCATTTCTCATCAGTCATGATTCACCCTAAGATTTTAGAAAGTTGCTATATTATGCATTAGGTACTTAGGCTATTTGCTTCAATAATGCAGCATCACTTTATCCTTAAGTGATTAAAACCCTCTGTGAAGAAACAGAACATTCCAGTTTTACTTTTACCCTTTTTACTGGTGGAAGCTGTGTCAGAGACCTCACACCAAGAGATGCTTAGGGTAGGGGCAAGCACAGGAAGAAATGTGCCTTCCAGTGAAGCCAAACACCACCAGAGCACCGAGCCTGATGCAGCTCAGGGCCTTTGGGCAATTTTCACATTTTCACATACAGCCTCACAAGATGGATTATGCCTACACTGCTGAGTCACTTCTCAGCATGGAGCAGTTTGCTTCTCAGCAGGACTCCAAACCTGTGCTGCAGCAATTTAACTGTGCCCAGCATCCAAAGAGCTTTACTTTAAAGCCAGCTTGGCAATACCCACTCTGGGAACAAAACATTGCCTTTGCTGTGGTACTGGCATAATGGACCAGTAAAACTGGTCCAGTTCATCTGTTGACATTTGAATAGTTTTTGACTAAACACTTCATTTCCACCGAATCAACAGCTTTTCAGAAAATAAACACTTTCACCATAAAGAAAATCTTCCTTTGGAAAATCGAATTACGTTATTTCATCTGAAGCTGATGTGGTGGTGACCTGTTGTTGAACTGAACTGATATGCTTAATTCAAGATCACCAAGTGCAACAAGAATGACCCTACATGAGCACTAGGGAACGTGGTACTTCGGGCAACAGAATGTATGTACTGAACTAACTGAAAAATAACTTCAATTGCATTTAATAGAAAATGAAATTTTCCTTGAATGTTAAATAGTGCTATTTTATAATTTATTTTTAAACATTTTTGTTCTATTAGGAAAAACAAACATTAATTTTCAATCTTTTCAAACTATTTGGGCTGAAATTTTTCACAGAAAAGAAATTGTAGATCCTGGTGAATGTTTTGAAAAGGAACTTAAGACTTCAATCCTACTGAAAGTAGCTGAGAAAATAATCTGTGACACTTTTTACAGAAGCATCCATTACATACAGTGGTTAGATTGCAACACTTCATCAGCAGATAGAAGTCCTGTTACCTTGACACAAATGGTATGAGCCACAGCAGCTTCCAAATACAAGATTTACTACAAATTAGGATCTGAATGGAATGAATCAAACAGCAGAGAGGATTATGAGTCTGTGGCTATATTCTGACATATATTGGATTATTAGGATTTGCATTCATTAGGAAAGTTAGACTGGCATTTGCATGAATGTGATAAATTGTGCAGTTCATGGAAGTCCTATAGGAGAAGGGGAATTATAAGCTGCCTTTTCTGGTGAGCAGCTGTAAGTTTTGCACATTTTGCACACTTTGACATTGCTGGTGGTTGTTATGCCAAGCACAGCTCTGATCCCCCACCCACTCTCTGATCTCATTTGACACTGATGGGGTTTAACTAATGCAGGATAACAGCACTTGGTAAAAAATAACCCCTGGTAACTAAAGGTTTTCATAAAATACACTGAGGGCCAAATCAGAGCTTCAGCTAAAACCCTTGGTAAAATAACAGTTCATATTGAGGTGCATGGGTTGCACCACAGTAATGACAGGCAAGTTTGTAAGGTGAAGATGTGATCTGCACTCTGTTACAGGTAGTGAAATCAGTGACTCAATAAATCAGAATCTATAGGAGAAAAGTAGAGTCCTACCTCTCTCTTTATCTATTAATTTGCTTTTTATATATTTGGATAGATCATGAAAGCTACTTAAATGGCTCCTGAAGTCCTTGGCTGTAGGCATCTTCAAGTTTGACTTGCACATAACAGAATTCAACATCATCTTAGGATCTCAAATACATTAGTCTTCAAATTGAATTCTGATGAAGATGATTTATAGCCCTGAAAATCCTCTAACCTCTTAAAGGGAGGCATGGCAGGCAGGTAGACTCAGAGCTCCTCAAAGAAACTTGAAGTGCTTCCTGAGGGGCAGCTGTGCTGTGTGTCCTGCCTGAGCGCTGGAGCAAATGTGATGGTGCTGAAACAACTGAGATGAAACAGCACAATGCAGAGGGGAAAGCAGAGAAAACAGAACACTGGAATCAAGTTCTGGGGAAGGATGAACACAAGATTATACTGCTTAATTCCTTTTTTAAGACAGGTAAATAATAAGCTCTTATTGGTAAAATGCTGCTCTTTTAGCCTTCAATATTTAAAGAATTTATGAAGGCTTATTATTACGGACTGCACTAATAGAGGCCTCATGGGCCCACTCTCCATCAGCCCATCTCCTGGTGTGGACATTTTTGCTTTCTTTTCTTTCAAAGTTAGTAAAATAATAAAACAATAGAATCCCCATTTGCTTTACTGAGCTAAAGGAGTAATTAACTGTGGGAGCAAGAGGCAAGAAGAAAGAAACCTCAAGCTTAAGCTCTTTGATTGCAGAGAGAAGCAGAGCTATTACCAGCATTAATATAGAGTGATCAGAAGCCTCAATATGAAGGTATTAAAAATGCACACAATATTGATCAACAGGTTTACCATAATTATATAGCAGAAGCTAATTCAGCCAACTGTGCTTTCAGACTTTCTGGGTGATGTATCTCCCAGCTCATGAAATACAGACTGATGCTCTGAGTCCTGACTGACAGCTTCATTTGAGTAATTTGCACAGCAACAGCACACTAACATTCTATTAAAGCTCACTAGAAGAGACACTGAAATTGATGGGGGAGACTCTTGCTTTCAACAGGCTTTGGATAAAATCATAGGTGTTATTTCTGATCAGATGGTGAGAGACCCTGTAAAATCATCAGTAACAGCTCCCATATTTCCAGTAAATGAAAATGAATGGGAGTTGTGCACCTGAGTCTCCCTGTGTGCTTTTAAATGCTCTTTTTTATAACACTAAACACTTGTCAGCATGGAATGTCAGGGGAGAAGCAGGCAAGATGCTTCACCTCTACTCTGCTATGTCTCCCCCAGGTAAGTTTACTCTCTCTTGTTCCCTTCATTTTCCTACTCAAGTTTCCTTTCTCAGTCAATTTTCCCCAGTACCCCCCTCCCACCTTAACCTCTCAGTGGAGCTCTTTGCTACTGTTTCCTCCAGTGGATCCAAGAGCTATTGCCCTGCTAAGCAAGATAAAGTTTCTCTGTCACTATCATTCTCAGTTCCCAGACTCTGAATCCCAGCCTGTTCAGCTCTTAGGATGTGGTATTGCCTATTCTGATTTTGAGTCAGAAAGAAGAGAGGCAAAGGAGACAGGCTCTAATCCAGTGCTGTGTCCACCCATACATCAGCCTAGAGCACCTCAAAAAAATATTACAGGGAAGAGACTTGGGGTTCCCTAGTCCTGGGCAGTAATTTGTAGAGCTGGTGCATCTTTACTCTGCTAACCTGGAAGACTCCTGAAAGCCTGGAGCAGAGTAAGGACCTGAGCAAGGCACGGGGGCTCTTCAGCCTCTCCCCCCGGCCCGGAGTTTGGCTGCTTGTGCTCCAAGGCAGCTTGGATGAGGTGCAGCTGTACAGCTTTGGGTCTGACTGATGTGTGCAGGAAAGCTGTGAGAAGCTCTGATTGCCACCAGCAGCCCTGCTGGGAGCCTGGGGGTTGTGTCCCAACCCTGTGGACCAGGAGCTGCCCCTGGCTGCCAGGCACATCCCAGCTGAGCAGCCCAGCACACAGACCAGCTCTGTGACAGCTGAACACCTCACACAGCACTGCACTAGCATGGTTTATCACAGGCTTTGGACTGAATCCATTCAGGCACTCAGCAAAAGGAAAATCCCTAATAGCCTTCAGCCATTCAAGCCCTTGTCCCAGAGAGCAGAACAGCCAGAGAGCTCCAAGATGTGTCAACAGATCCTTTCAGGAATGCCAAACAATACCTTCTTCTTTCCCATTCAATTCTTAGGTCTTAACAGCAGAGACAACAATAAAACAAAATAAAATAAACCAGCCTGAATGGTTTATTCACAGTTTAACTATCAGGAGGGGAGGACTTGACAACAGGAAATAGAACAATACAAAGTATGGGCTATATACAAACCCAAAAATCTGTAATAGTTTTCCACTCCTATTTGGTTCACATTTCTGCTTACAGGTATTGCAACATTTTATTCTTTTTCTTTATGAAGTTATTGGCCAGACTCACCTTTTGTTCCCTTTTATAATGCAGATACGTGCTTCTGATCTGCATATTCTCCATCTCCTTGTGGCTAACAGTGATGCTAAAGTGATGCTAAATGATGCTAAATTCCTTTCATTTAAAGCAAACTCAAGGCAGAACTTAATCCCAGAACCAGACCCAAAGGCCACTGAAATAAAAAAAAAATATTCTGATCAGTCCCAGTGAGATCTGAATCAGTCTAGTAAAGAACACTTTCCATAGAAGCTAGCATAGAATTCACTCCCTTATCAAAAAGGCACTCCAAAGCACATTTGTTACTAATTCTGTTTCCTCCCTAATCCCATCCTAAATACTTGCAGCTTCACTTCATTCTCTCCTTGAAAAGTTAAAACTTCCAGAGGCTTTGAAGACATCCTTTGTCAAAGGATTACTCGAGGCACCAGTGGAAATTTAGGCATCATTAATTAGACCAGGAGAATGAATTCATATAAAAATTGCCCATCTATGAGTGTTAATTTAGCAGCAAGTAGTTATTTTTCTCTGCTGGAAAGGTAGTTCAAAAGCAAGCTGAGAAAATAAAAGACACAAGAAAATAAGATGGGAAAAACAGTATGAATCTTATCAGTAGAAAATGTTAATTACCTTATAAAGCCCTTAGTCACCTAAGTTTCTGTGTACAATAAAAATAGAACAAATTATAAATTATAAAACAAAATAGTCCAAATTATCTCTGCATTTTAAAAAAACTGACTGCAATTATATTTGTTACCTTTCTCTCATTATCTTTTACTGGACCAATCTCAAGCACCTCTAATTTCTGGATATTGTTTTGTCACTTTTTACCTAATTCCTTGTGTGTGTGTTCTAAGGAGCACACATCCAGAGGTGTGTGCAGCCTGTGAAATGTTGAACCAGATGACTGCAAGCCACTGGTGGCTGTTCAGCACTGATCAAAAGAGCTCCCACCAAAGTCTCAGGCTACAGGATATCAGCAGTGAATCCTACAATCACACCCTCCCCAAGATATTAGTGCAGGCTCCTTCAGAGTAGAGGCTGGCAAGGTGCTCAGGGGCTGAGCACCTGTGCACATATCTTCAGAGCACAGTGGACTTCAATAATGCTGTGGGTTTCTCTGACAGACACAAATGCTGTAAGCCCAAGAGAATAAAAGGAGGTCTCAGCATCATCTCTCTCTGGCTTCATCAGCTTGTGTGGGAAGTGTTGCTGGACCTGGAAAAGCTAATTCCCATTTGATGATTCTGTATGATAGCCTCAGCAAGAGATATTTCCGTGGCTGTGGACAGAAACATTGCATGTGTGCATTGAGTGAAACCAAGGACCCTTCTGCCATAGACTGCTGCAAGGATGTTGCATGAAATAATAAAAAAGAAACCTTCATGAACTGGAGTCCTTACTGGGTCACCTCAGCCTTCAGCTGTCCTGTCAGTTCAGTCCTCTCCTTGGGATGTAATTAAGTAAGAGCAAAATGGTATGAACCTGCTAATGGCTTCACAATGCCCAGAAGGAAATCACTGAATTACCCTGGGATGCCTGTGCTGATTAGAAATAGCACTGCCTTGATTGAGGCACTTCATTTGGCACAGAGACTAACAGTGTATGAGCACTGGAACTGAACAGCATTAAAGGGAGACCACCACAGAATATACTGGTGCAAAGAAGATTAGGGAAGGGTAAAAGGATCATGGACTATACACCCACTTCTTCTTGAAAAACCTACAGACAGTCTGGCCAAGCTGGAGTTTTGAGCTGAGCTAGGTACAGTTACCTGGGGTGAATCAATGGGGCTCAGAGCACAGGCCCAGCCCTCGGGGGTAGAAACTACAGTTTGTTCCATCAAGACAGTTGGACATATGTTGGGAAGCCACTTTTTTAAGTCAAGCTCTAAATATTTGAAAGTTAGTAGAAAAATCACTCCTTGGGCAAGATTATTCAACCTCTGCCTGTCTGCATTTTAGTCACAGGATCTCCACCTTCCTTAGGCCAAGCTTCACTGCTTCCTTTCTGTTCCAAATCTCCATGGAAATCTCTGTCAAGTACTGACTGCATAAAGCTGCAGTTTAGCCTTAACCTGCACATGACTTCTGTTTCTAGAGTCTCCAGCATATGATCAGATGTGTTTATCATGAGCAGCTGCTCTCCTGAGCCCTGTGGCCCTGAAGTGCTGCTGAACCAGGATCAGCACTGGTTATCAATCCCCAGCCAGATGGTTCCCCCCTCACATTTGTCATTCAGCTGTCCCTTTTCCTGACAGCCACAATTGTTAATGGTGGAATTTGGTAATAAAGTGCATGTTATTTGATTCTGAACAGGCAATTAGACTTCGTCATTTCATTTTTAGGGTTTTAACTGCCTGACTTGACACTAATGTGAATCAACCAGCATCCCACTCTGCTATGCCACTACCATTAATGCCAGTCCAATGTGCACAATAATTTTGATATAATATATCACTGGCAGCTCATCTCCATATCATTCACCTAGGTGTTTTTGCCCCAAATTGGTCTTATGGTAGAATCACATATTCCCTAATTAACACCTTCTTTCCATGGTTACTAATGAGTCTGTTGATACCTCTTCTTCAGGATGCCTCTATTATAATAAAGTCTTATGGGCATATCCAGCTCCGAAAGTCTGCTATAATTAAGACACAGTTGTCACTGACTTTCACTTAACAGACACACAGTCCCCTGGATGAGGAAGTGAGGAAGGAAAATGCCTTGTCTTTTGATTCTTTCTTCATTATGAATGGCAGGACTCTGGGAAATATCTTGGATAAGGGATGGGAAGTGAGACTGATAACTGAAATAGCAGCACCTGGCAGGAGGTCAACCTTGGACTTTTAAAAGAAAAATGCGACTAAGGCCGAACACAGTGAATTTCTGGAGGCAAAAATTGTTCACAGAACATTTACACAAATCACAGGAGAACTCAATGTTCAACAAGACTTGTCAGGTTCATCTATGGCACTTTCTACAGCTTCACCAGGAATTAGAAACAGTCAGTTGTGTTCACTGCATGTTTTGAAGACAGTCTGGTCCAAAACTTAAACAAAGAAGGTGATCTTATTTAGCTTTCATCAAGTCATGGAGTGGTTTGGATTGGAAGAGACCTTATAGATCATCCCATTCCCACTCCTCTGCATGGGCAGGGACATTTTCCACTGGACCAGGTTGCTCAAAGCTCTGTCCAGCCAGGCCTTGGACACTTCCAGTGATCCAGGGGCATTTCCCTCATCCTGCTGGCCACAGTTCTTTTCATGCAGCCCAAAATGTGATTGGTTTTCTGGGCTGCAAGCACACATTACCAGCTCATCCACCTCCAAGTCATTTTTGGCAGGGTTCCCATCCATCTATCCATCCACCCGTCCATCCGCCTGCATTGATATTGGGGGCTGCCCAGTATCAACAGAAAGCTTTGTCAGACTTTCACAACACTGACCATGGAGGTGAGTATTTTCTGTATGGGATAGTCCATGAGAAAGGGCAGAACACAAAATGGAAACACAATGTCTGCTACAGAGTTTCAAGTTTCAACAATGAAAAAGCTATTCAGGACATAGCATTAATACAAAGGACCTGTTGTATTCCTTGAAAAGGTTTTGTATCTTTTGATTATGTTTGTTTACAAAAGGGGAACATGTTTACAAGGATAAAATATGCACTTCACAACAACAGATTCTATGTTAGTGTATTTCTTTTGGTACTACACAACATTACTACAGGCATAAAGTTCTATTATATCTTAAGTTTAAAATAACACCTTCAAATTCCAGATCTATTTTAAATATTTAAGCTGAAAAATAGAAACCAATTTAAATAATAAATATTGATTTTATACTTTGTGTGTTTTTTGAAATGGAAAAACTCAATCTTTGAGCACAGAATGACAGTTTAAAACTGTGGCTCATTAAGCTGTCTCTTGCAAGTTGAACAGGCAGTAGCACTTACTGTACTTAATCCATCAATTACATACACCCAAGCATGCAAGTGGTGGAGAAGCCCATAAGTAGTGCTGTAGTGTCCTCCTCCAAATGGGACAGAAAATTGTCCAGTTAAGATGTTTCCTGACAGTTACCAACCAGAAAACTGAGCAGGCATCTCCACACCATGGTTACATCTTCACCTGCAGTGGCTGCACAGCCTAAGTTGCACTACAGCTGTGGTACAGCCACCCTTTAGGGTAAAGATACTTCTGTTTGCAAAAGCGTTCCAGAGTAAAGTTGCTCTTCTAGTGATAGTGTAGTAACTGGCTGATAAAAGCAAAGAGGTTCTAGACAATTCCAAAGGACCAAACTGAAGTGGACTTCCTAAAGCATTTCTGAGGCAGTTGAAAGAATGCAGATTTCCAGGAAAGTTTGCTGCCTTCTCTGGACAGTGCTGAGCCCTTTTGGTATGACTTTCATTCCTACCTCAAGCTGCTTCTGAAGATCAATGTTTTTGCTGTTAGACTATATAGATTTTTAACTTATTTTCTTCAGATCTTCAAAGGATGAGACATCATTAATTCTCCATTGGCTTTATTGTCTCTCTTCCATTGCCTCCACCAAGGGGAAAAAAAACCCCAACCCAAACCACCAAAACCATGTTCCACATTATCACAGCCCTTTGTGTCCATGCTACAGTTTCTTCATCAGACCAGCCACCCCTTTGGTTACACACTTGCAGAAAATGCCTCCTGGTAAAGGAAAGAAAAAGCTTCACTTTCATAAATATTCCTATTTTAAGGGGCAGATCATCACATCAGGACTTAAGACAGTAACTGACAGGGGCTATAAACAGGAAAATAAAAGATTTTGTGGCCTTTGTATCCTGTAGGCAAGATAAATCCTTCCAATTACTCAAGATCCTGGCTAAAGTCATTACTTGCTGTTCAGAAGTCTTACAGCATTTTTCTTTCTTTGCTAAATTTATCATACTAAATCTCTTCCCTATGATCAAAGTCTTCTAGGACACAGTAGCTGAAAGATGTAAAAGTGCTTTGATCCAAGGGGACTCTGATGAAAACAGGCTTCAGTAGTACAACCTCTTAATTGTTGCCATAACTCAGCATGATACTATCTCAATGTCATCAGCAACAAAAGACTTCCCAACAGGAAATACTGATTTAGGGGATCCACCTATTATCTCATATGCATTCACAGGTGTTGCTGAGAAAGGCAGCCTTGTTCAGAGGTTCCTCAAAATAATTAATTTTCCAGCTACTGTGATTTTTTTGAATACAGATCCTTCTTTATTCCATCTCACCACCTTGACCAGAGAGTAAAACACACCTGCCTGGCACTACTTCACATTTTAAACAGTAAGGCTCGCTTCCCAGTGCAAGTTCTGCTCAAAAATCAATTATATCAATTGGAAACAATACAGGAGTGAATGTATTTTTTATTTTCCCTTGTGTCCCAGAAACATTCAAGGAATACAATGTCAGCTGAGGGGAGAGAGCAGCAATCAACAATATAAAATCACCTTGTCAGTCTAAGATACTTCTCTATCAATCACTTCCTTAGCCAGACAACATATTCAACACCAAACTCAAAATTATAATTCAGATAGGCATTCCCCAGTTGTGCTATTGCTTTCCATTGCATCCCTGGCATTTTCAGCAGATATTTTAATTATCTACATTTTACAGGACTTTCTACAATTCTGTGTGTATTTCAAACAGGAGAGACAGAACCATACAGAAGAAAAGTTTTTACATCATTAGAAGACAGGGAAAATTTCAAAGTGGCTCATTAATTTCTCTATGGAAAAAGTAAAAATTTGCTCCAGAACTTCCAAACACTTGCTTCCATATAATTCTGCAGAGCTGCTCCCTGCACATCAGTTCCCCAGGAGGGTCAGGCAGCTCTCCAGGGTCTGCATACACCTGGGATGTGATACTACCTGACACCAGGTCACAGGGAGCTCAGAGCACTGTGGGACCAGACCTTCCATCCCTGGGATGTAAAGATGGGCCTAACTCAACCTGGACACCCCAGGGAGCCAAGAGCAGGGGCTCCTGCTCACACACACTAGAGTTTGCTGGGAAGAACAGGATGAATTTATCCCAGCCTTGGTTGTGCTTCCCTTCAACTCCTAACCTCCTGCCTAAGCCAACAGAAGCTTCCCGGAAATCCTGTATTTTTCACCTGCACCAGCAATTCTTCTGTGCTGAAGTGACACTTTTTTATGTTAAAACAGTATTGCTTTCTGATGGGAATATTAGTAGATGATATTCCCTGTGCCTGTGCCCCCTTCAGGTGCATATACAGAATATCTCATGTCAAACCAGCTAATTATGCCACTATTCCCTTGTTGTAGATAACAGCAAAACTTCAATTAAAACTGATCCATTCTTCATGATACTTTTAGCATAATTTCTGAACTGCATAACCCCAGTAAGTGCCTGAATTTGATGAGACACAAGTGGGAATTAAAAAGAGAAGCCCGCCTCTCCCTCTCTTCGCTGCTC